>JAJIBD010032118.1:0-24087 GCA_021461705.1 Cryptotis parvus
CCACCGAACCCAGCTCTGACTAGGCTTTTGGTCGGGCCTCAGGGCGGGGGCGGGGGGCTATGGCCCTTGCAGGCCCTCTAGGGTCCATGAGAAGTCACCGGGGATGTAGAGGAAGCAAAAGGCTTAGCCTGTGTTGGTGCGAGGAAGCTGGGCTGGCAGGTGCGCCTGCAGGCAGGGATGCTGCGTGGTTGCAGGAGAGCAGCGGTGGAGCTGGCCCTGGGCCCTTTGTGTGAGGAGTCTGAGGGACCGAGGGGAAGCCGAGCCGGAATGGGTTGGAGGGAGGCTGGTGGCAGCTGCCTGACCCCACGTTGAATGTGTGGGTGTGGGTAGAATGATGACTCAGGCAACAGGCGACCCGGCAGAGCTGGCCCCGTGACAAGGACAGCTGCCAGCCCAGGCTGAGGAGCACTGGAGGTGGGTTTGGTTCCCTTGAGCCCAGAATAGCCCCCTTCTCAGTTCTGGGCAGGCTGAGCACCAAGTGGATGGAGAACTGCGCCAGGGTCAGCACAGAGTAACTGAAGTCAGGAGGGTTAGGGCCTGGCAAGAGGCCATGGAGCAGAAGGAGGGGTCAGCCCCTGGGGCGCGGATAAAGGTCCCAGGCAGCGCTGGGCCCTGGGAGTGTCTGCGCACAAGTTTCAGACAGAGCCCTCCTCCCGGGGCAGTCGGGGGCTGGGGGACTGCTCTCAGCTTCGCTCACTTTCCAGTGGCATCAACTACGACAAGCCGCTGCCTCCCATCCAAGTGGCCTCTCTTCGTGCTGAGCGCATACGCCAAAGAGAAGAAGGTGCAGTCGCTAGGCCTGAGCTGGTGGGGGTCACGTGGTGGCCTTGGCTCCCCTCCACAGCCCTTTCCTTCCCTCCTGCACAGGCGCTGGCCGGATCAGCAGAAGGCCCAGCAGCCCCCCGTGGCACAGCCCCTCCACCCCCCTCCACCTCAGCCCCAGCCCCCACCCCCAGCAGCCGCCACCACCTCTGCCCCAGCCTCAGGCCACGGTAGCCAGCAGCCCCCAGGACCGCCCACTGGTCAGCAGCAGCACCAGGCCCAGGCCCAGGCCCAACCCCCCAGGACCACCCTCACAGCCCCGCCAAGGGGCCACCTGCTATCACCACGGTGGGCAGCGCTGCTGTGCTGGTAAGCTCTGTTGCGCGGCAGGGAGCAGGCTCTGACCAACACGGCTCCAGCGTGTGCCATGTGTCCTGTGTCACACGCTGGAGTGACATGTGTGGAGACTCTGAGGGTGGGGCCGCTGTTCAGGACACATGTCATGTAGTCCCCCACCACAGAATGTGTGTTGTCAAGCACTTGGTCCTCATGGGAAGGGCACAAGAGCCTCTGGAGGGACAGGCAGAACCCTGGGGGTGAGGTGTGCGGTGACCGAGCTGGTGTGACCAGAGCCCGTGACCAAGAGACGACAGCAGGGCCATGAGGGCGTGGGTAGAGGCAGAGGGGCAGGAGCTGGAGTTGGCCTGTGGGTGTGTGTGTGTGTGTGTCTGTGTCTGTGTGTCTGTGTCTGTGTCTGTGTGTCTATGTCTGTGTCTGTGTCTGTGTCTGTGTGTGTCTGTGTCTATGTGTGTGTCTGTGTGTGTCTGTGTCTGTGTGTGTGTGTCTGTGTGTGGACTCTTTAGGACATAGGCAGGAGAGAAGCTTGGTTTGAAATGCAAATCAATTCTTTTCCAGCAGGCGGGAGCCTTGAAGACGTCGGTCACAGGGGACAAGCATGCCCACTGGTAAGAGGCAGTGGCCAGCCGTGGGGTCCTTTTTGGCTCCGCCTAGCCTCACACCCTCCCTCCACAGGCACCGTGAGTGGGAATGTGATCGCCAACACCATTGCCGGTGTCCCCGCAGCCACCTTCCAGTCCATCAACAAGCGCCTCGCCTCGCCCGTGACACCTGGGGCCCTGACTGTGAGTGTCTCGCCCCAGGGGTTTCTTTCCCTGGCTCAGGTACCCTGGACTTCCCTGCAGAAGCAGTGCAGGCTGGGCAGAGCCGGGGCCCGGGAGGAAGCGTGAGGTAAGTCTGCACCGTGCTGCAGCAGTCGGACGCCGCTCGGAGGAGGCAGGTGCATGAGGGCCTCTGAGGGGGCGGGGACTCAGGTGATGGGCGTCTGGCCAAGCCCAGGCAGGAGGAGGGATGTGGCAGCCTAGGATCCCTGGATGTGTTAGCGGGGGAACGGAGTGCCAAGCAGGGCAGCTCTCAGTGAAGGCCCTGCTCATCTTGGGTGCTTGACCGTGAGAGCCAGAGACAGTTGTGAGCCTCAAGAAAGTTTACCCTGTTGCCAGTGTACTCAGCATCCCACAGTCAGGGCTGGGCACAGGACAAGGCTTGGGGTGCTGCTGTTGTCATTGAGACAGATGTGGGCTGGGGTCCAGGCATAGAGCCATCGCCCTCTGCTCGGGTCTTCCAGCACCGTTGCCCTGACTTTAAGCAGATTTCTCAGGAAACCAGAAGCTTGTGAATTGTAGAAGGAAAATTAGATTAAGCTTCCTCAAGATTATCAGTGTTTGCTCTTTGAAAAACGATGCTAAGAAAAATGAAAGATCTGGAATGGATTTGCAGAACAAACGCAACAAGCAACCCTGACTGCAGTGCCTGCAGGTGTCTTCAGTTAACACCAGACTGCTTTTAGTGGGGGAGAGTTGTGCCTGGGAGTCGCACCTAGGGGAGATCCTGCCCAGGCCTCCTGCATGCCAACATGGGCTCCTAGCCCTCTGGAGCCGTTCTCTGCTCAGAAAGGCCCACCAGGAGTGATCCCTGGCGCACCACTGGGTGTGGCCCCAGAACAAATTTGGGGTCAGAGAAGAGAGTGGGGAAAGCGCTTGCCTTGCATGCACTCAAGCTGGAGTCTGAGCCCTGGCCCCCACATGGTCCCGAGCCCCGGCAGAGGGAGCAGCCCCTCAGCAGGTGGGGTCCAGAGAATATTGCATGCTCCAGTGCACACACGGCCTCACAGTCCCCGCCCTGGGCTTTTGCTTCCCTGAGATTTGGGCCAGTGATTATTGGTTCTGTGGTATTAATGTAGTAAGCACTTAAGATTCCAAAAAATTTTTGTCCCATACTTAAAGTATTCTGAGAGCGTGGCGTGAATGACTTCCTTCACCTTTCTAACGTTGACCGGGCGGTTTGCCTTGCATGCGGCCCACCCGGGTTCAAACCTGGCGCCCCATATGGTCCCCCCGAGCACCGCCAGCAGTAATTCCTGAGTGCAGAGCCAGAAGTAATCCCTGAGCATCGCCTGGTCTGACCCAAAAAAGCAAAACAATAAAAAATAAAGTTGACAGGAAAATGGAGCAGTCACTGGGGAAAGATACAGTAGCTGCTTGGGTGGGGCTTTGAGCCATCGCCCAGGGCCAGTGGTGTGGGAGAGGGGAGTCAAGTCACGTGGCGCAGGGCCGGCAGCTGGGCACGGGCAGGAGGCACCCATGAGGTGGTGGCTTTGCCAGGCGGCTGCAGAGAGTCGGGAACTGCCGTGCCCACACTTAGCCCCGGGAACGCAGGCAGACAAGAAGTTTAGAAACGCAGAGGCAGTGAGACCATTGTCAGGGCAGGCCCAGGGGTGTGATGGCAGGTGGCCTGTAGCTGCTTGCATTGGGATTGGGTGTTAAGAGCCAGAATGTGGGTTTGTCACTAGGCTAAGGGAGCCCTCGGCAGTCTCTGCACTCACTTGTTTCTCAGGGAAGTGCCTGAAGTTACTCCCTCCTGCCGGGGCTCGGGACCATGTGGGGGCCAGGGCTCAGACTCCAGCTTGAGTGCATGCAAGGCAAGCGCTTTCCCCACTCCTCCTATTTCTCTGACCCCAAATTTGTTCTGGGGTCACACCCAGTGTGCGCAGGGATCACTCCTGGTGGGCCTTGGGGGAATGCATGGGGTGCTGGGGATCAGGTCAGCTGCGTGTAAGGCACGCTGTCCTATTTCTGGTCCCTGGAGTATATTCCCCTTCCGGGGTGGGGTGGGGGAGGGCTTCAGGTCACACCCAGGTCATAGGTCAGCAGACAGCAGAAGTAGTAACCCTGAGAGCAGCAGAGGGAGATGCCCAGTGTCCGACCAGGATTCAAGAACCATAAGAAATCCAGCCGGAGGATCTAGTACGTGACTGCCAACATTCCTGGCAGAAACAGGCAGGCGGTATGTGGTAGATGAGCGTTGGTGCAGGTAGAAAGGTCAGACTCCGGGGCCGGAGTGATTGTACAGCACATAGGACGTTTGCCTTGCATGCGGGTGACCCGGGTTCGATCCTTGGCATCCCATATAGTTCCCCGAGTGCCGCCAGGAGTAATCAATCCCTAAGTGCAGAGCTAGGAGTAACCCCTGAGCATCATGGGTATGACACCCCCAAAAAAAAAAAAAAAAGCAAAAAAAAAAGGAAAGCCAGACTCTTTGATTAGGGGATGAAGGCATGCACCCTTGCAGATCGCCAAGTGACATGATCTGGAAGCAGTGGGGGGAAAGCCTGCAAGCTTTAGAGGCAGTGCGGTGGGTAGTAAAGCCAGGAGTCAAGGCAGTGAATCTCCAGAGCCTCCTGGTCTGCAGATCCCTTGACAAGAAGGGGAGATGTGAACCATTCTGGGATGTGGGGTGTAGCCCAGCAGGTGGGTTCCATCTCCTGCGTTGCCCCACAGTCCTCGTGCCTCCTTGGGTCATTGTGGAAACCAAGAGAAGAGGAGATGGGACACGTGCAGGCAGGCTCTGACAGCTGATGGCTCGCACATCTTCTGAGGGTGTGCCTCGTCCTGAGCAAAGGAAACGCTGCCTGGTCGCTAACAGGCTGGCCCGGCACAGCTGTCCAAGGGGCCAGACGTGGGTGTGCATGCGGGAGACCCAGGTTCCCTACACTGCTGGGTGTGACTCAGAATCCAAGAGGGAAAGAGCGTTAGAATGTTCTTCAGGACTGTCGGGCGGCGACAGGACTGACCGTCTCAGGCAGGGCTGGGGCCGTGTTGCGGCCCGACCGATTCGCCGCTTGAGTTACTCTGATGGCCCCTGTCTGGAATGTGCTTTCCTCCGCTCGTGCCCCTGACACCTCCCTTCTCTCTCTTCTAGACCTCTGGAGGCTCTGCACCTGCCCAGGTCGTCCACACCCAGCCACGAGCTGTTGGTTCCTCAGCCACCCACCCCTGACCTGGTGTCACTGGCACCGACGCAGGGTGTTCGAGCAGTCACCTCTGTGACGGCCTCAGCTGTGGTCACCACCAGCCTGACTCCAGTGCAGACCCCCCACCCGGTCTTTGGTGACTCAGGTGTCCCAAGGTAACAAGGGCAGCTCGGGTGGCCCCCATCCCAGATTGGACTCAGGCTCTCCCCATGGAGCACAGGGCTAACAGACGGCTCCTCACAGCCACAGGGGTGCAGCTTCCTGGGAAGACCATCACCCCCCGCACACTTCCAGCTCCTCCGGCAGCAGCAGCAGCAGCAGCAACAGCAGCAGCAGCAGCAGCAGCCGCCGTCTCAGGTGCAGGCTCCTCAGATCCAGGGCCAGGCCCAGTCTCCTGCGCAGATCAAAGCTGTCGGCAAGCTGACCCGGTGAGCACCTTCCTGAAGAAGCAGTTGCAGGGATTTGGGAGGCGTGTGTGTGTGTGTGTGTGTGTGTGTGTGTGTGTGTGTGTGGGGGGGCTCTGCCTCCAGCTCTGCAGAGGTGCTCTGAGTCCTGGTGTCCTGTTTCCAGCTCCATCTTCCCACCTTCTGTGCTTCACACCACAGCCGGGCCACTTGGTCCCAGTCCTAACAGAGAAGCTGTAGTAGGCGGCCTTGGTTTTGGTCAGTGCTGATGGCCTGCGTCTTCAGCTCTGTGCGCTGCCCGTGCTGTTCCATTTGGATGTCTTCATTTGATTCCGCTCGTTTGGGTGTCGGGAATGGAACTCAGACTCAGACATGTGAAGGTGCTCCAGCCCTGGCCGTTGCCTTCAGGTCAAAGGAAGTAACTTTCCTACCACAAAAGCAGGAAGAGCATAACAGTTGCCAGGAAAGCTCACGGAATGGCTCGCTGTGGTCTCCTCTGGGTCCCGGAGGGAGGAGAGGGCAGCGGGGCTAGGGGTAGCTGCTCCTCCGGTTGCAGGCCCAGCACACCTCGTGCCCCATGGAACAGAAGCAGATCCTCCCTCCACTGACCACCTCTGGGTGTTCACGCAACTTGCCCCTCAGCCTTCCCTCGGGCAGTATCAGCCACAGTCAAGAGTTCAGTGGCCGCACACCGAATAACCCAAATCTAGAACGTTCCTCTTAGTGCAGAAGTTCTGTTGGCTGGGGCTGAATCAGAGGCCAGGTTGATCCAGAAAGAGGCAAGGCTAAGTTATGTTCTAAGACCAACAGAGGTGAGTTAAGTGGACCAAGCTGGTCTGCCCCTTCCTATTCTTCCTCCTCACCCTGCCTCACCTCTCCCTGAGCTCTTCCCAACTCTTGGAGCTGTTCAGAACCTCCTTTCCCACCCTCTTGATTTCCTATGTGCTACTCTCTCAAAAGTGATTTATTTAGAAACAAACTTAAAATTAAGTCTTGTATGTTAAAAGAGTTATGATGATCCGACATAACTCTGATTTCTAAAGGCCAAAATGTTTGTTTCTTAATTCCTGATGATGCTGTGTGGTGCTGGAATCGACCCAGGGCCTCCCATCAGCACCTCAGTGCTCCCCAGGGACCCAGCCCCAGCCCCACCTCAATGCTCCGCACAGCCCCACCTCAAAGTACTTTTAAAACTCTTTGTTGTCTCGATGTTTTGACTCTTGGGGTGTGACCTTTGGGTCAGGGATCTGGCTGCAGTATAAAGCCACTGGCCTTACCCGCATGCGCCACCACCCCTCGTGCCAGTGTGGTCCCTGGCTCTGCCAGTGTGAGCCTCGGTACTCTCGCGACTACCAACCCAGCACCATAGCCACAGAAACGAGGGCACAGGGAAGAATTGGGACTGACTGACTAATCAGGCTCCGTTTGGAGACAGTTGCAGTGGAAAATTGAGAGCTGGTTATACATCTTAAAATGTCACAGTTTCCAAAACATTTGCTGTCCAGCACTCCAGATTTCTATTAGCTGGTTGGCCAGCAGTCAGAACCTCGGAATCAGGGAACCGAGGAGACAGCTCAGGTGCAGCGCACAGGCCTCGTGTGACTGAAGCCCCAAGTATGGCCCCCAGTACCAGTGTCCAAAAAGGATTAAATGGGAGTGGCCCGGCTGAACTAGTGGGGGGCGTTAGACGTTTAATTTAAAAATGAAACGAGAAGCATTTATGTGAATCTACTGGTCGGTCCCCGGTTTCCACCAACAGTGTGCTCACTTTTAATCTCGGAACTTTTTTTTTTTTTTTTTTTTTTTTTCGGTCACACTCGGCAATGCTCAGGGGTTTCTCCTGGCTCTGCACTCAGGAACTACTCTCCTGGCGGTGCTCGGGGGACCATATGGGATGCCGGGGAATCGAACCTGGCCGGCATGGGCCAGCCGTGTGCAAGGCAAACGCCCTACCCGCTGGACTATCGCTCCGGTCCCAAATCTAGGAACATTTTTATAATATTGGGAAGACCCGAGGAGGATTTTGCAGACTCCGTATCAGCAATGGCTAACTTTGGAATTTAGTGTATAGTTGGTCAGTAAATGAAACCAGACTCTTTTATGTTAATACTGTTTAATCACTATTGATGAGAAGCTACTTTATTTGGGTTTTAGGAACATCTGATCAAAATGCAGAAGCAGAAACTGCAACTGCCCCAGCAGGCCCCCCACCACCGCAGGCTCCACCAGGCCCCCACCGCCGACGGCTCAAGTGCAGGTGCAGCCCCAGCCCCCGCAGCCGCAGACCCCCCAGCTGACCACGGTCACGCCCCGAGGCCTGGAGCCCTGCTCACAGGCACCACCGTGGCCAACCTCCAGGTGGCCCGCTTGTAAGGTTCCGCTGATGCACTTGTTTCTTCAGGCAGAGTCTGTCCCATGTCAGGGGACTGCCAGCACCCGGGCGGCACTGCTGGGCTCCACTGAGGACATGCGCCTCCCCACACTAGCCGGCTCCTAGGAGGGGAGGAGGCCCCGCCAGGGGACTCTCCTGGGTTCAGCCTGCAAAGCTGAGGTGGGCTGAGCATCCAGGGGAGAGGGGGCTTCCGTTGGGGGACAGGGTAGCAGGTGTGGGGGCTGCGCGGGACACGGAAGGTGTCGGGAGCTCCAGACCGAGACAGTACTGGGAGCGGCACTGTCAAGTGTGACGTGTCCTGGGCAGACACTGGCTCCCTGGACCAGGCTCTTCCTCGAGCTCAAGACCACGGGCCAGCACTCTGCCACCAGGGCAGGTATCAGGACTTGGCATTTGGTAGGGGCTGGGGGACCAGGCACTCAAGCCCTGCACCCTCGTCGTCTGCAGGAGGCGTTGGACGTAGTACAGACCTGCAGAATAGGCGTGTTTGCCACTGAGATAGGGAGTGGGGCTCTGTTGATGAGGGAGGGTCTCTGGCCTGCTCTGGGAGTGTGTGCCAGCCACCCCCAGAACAGTGCCCAGGTCCAGGACCCATGTGTGGTGAAGTGGAGGCGGTCACATGCCTGGCAGCAGCTTTGCTGTCCCAGAGCAGCGGCTGTAGAGCTCTCGCTCACGCCTTCCGCGCACTTCCAGACTCGGCAGCTGGAAGCAGATCTGGTTTTCACATACTCATATGGGTGTTACGTGGTTGTGGATGGGCTGTAGAGATCTTGCAAGCTTCTGTGCCCGTGACATGACCGTATCCCGTTTCTTGGGGTGGAAACTGCGCCTTAGCTTTTGGTGCTTATTTGCCGGAGGTGGGTGTGGCAGAGGATGGTGTCCCGGCGTGACAGTAGGAGGGTGGGCCCTGCTGCCCCCTGCCCTGGCTTTGGCACTCTGGACCGGCCACACAGTGGTCAGCCTGCACAGAAACATTCGCATCACATTTCTCACTGCTGGGCCTCACAGGCGACAAGAGCCACAGGCTTCCGGTGGCGCTGACCTGCCCTTCTCTCTGCCCTCAGACCCGGTTCCTGCCTCCGCAGCTGCAGGCCCCTAGGGCAGATGCAGGCCCCAGCTCCCCAGCCCGCCCAGGTCGCCCTGGCGAAGCCCCCTGTGGTGTCCGTTCCCGCAGCAGTGGTGTCTTCTCCCGGGTCACGACCCTGCCCATGAACGTTGCTGGGATCAGCGTGGCCATTGGGCAGCCACAGAAGGCCACAGGTACTGGTCCACCCCAGCCCTGCAGCCCTGTCCAGGTCTCAGCCGGCATCTCCCACTCCCCACATTGGGGTGCTGGAATCACCCATGAGTGTTGTGGTCAGTGTGTGGTGGTTGTGGGGAGGAGGTAAGACACAGTAGTGGTTGCAGTGCAGCCACTTCTGCTGTGGAGGACTCTGAGCCCCTCTGCACTGGTGGGGTGGAGCGGGGAGACCGTCATCCTGTTCGCTGCCTGGGACTGAGCTGCCCTTGCTGTTCTGCAGGTCAGACCGTCGTGGCCCAACCACGCATGTCCAGCAACTGCTAAAGCTCAAACAACAAGCGGTTCAGCAGCAAAAGGCCATCCAACCGCAGGCCGCCCCTGGCCCAGCTACCGTCCAACAGAAGGTGCTGCCTCAAGGATCCCTGTCAAGGCTGTGCCGAGTCAGACCTGCTGCCAGTGACCCCGGGGACCCCACAGCTGGGCTTCACAGAGCACAAAGTGAAGGGGCAGGAGTGGCAGGCATGGCCCGCGGAGTAGAGGGAAGCCTTCGGGAGCCCGTGCTCCTGTGCCCATTCCTCCCTGGCCCTTTCTGAAAGTGCTGCTCATGCAGGCTTAGGTGAAGTCTGGGCTGCGTGTTTGTGGGATCTGAAGTGATCTGCTGGGGAGAGAGCACAGGGCGATAGTTAAGAGTCAGACGGACCAAGAGGGAGAACAGGAGGTGAGGCCTTGGCATGTGGAGGCTTGGCTGTGACCCGGTTCCATCCCTGACACCAACAGGAGTAAGTCCCGAGCACAGTTGGGGAGGCCCAGAGACCCCAAAGAAAACTCAGACTGCTCTTGTTGGCTTGCTGTTCCTTCCTGCTGTAGATCAGATCAGCTGTGAGAAACTGCCTGTGTTTGCTCACATGAGTACATACAACAGGTGTCGTGGGGCTGTGTGCACATGAGATCCTACGTGCCAAGAAGTTGGCAAGGCCAGGGCAGATATGTCTGGGTGAGGGTGCCTAGATGAGCTGCTAGATCAAGAAGGGTGCCAGGCCTGGCTGCCTCTCACCAGGTGTCTTCTCTCAGATCACAGCGCAGCAGATCGCAGCTCAGGGCCAGCCACAGAAGGTCACATATGCCACCCAGCCTGCCCTGAAAACCCAGTTCCTCCACCACACCCATCTCCCAGGCCCAGAAACTGGCCAGTTCTCCACAGGTGCAGACCCAGATCCAGGTGAGCACATGGGGTGCGGGTGAGATGGCAGTGGCAGTGCCATGTCTCTGTGTGTGGCTCCCTCTCACCGCTGCCAGGACCCTCTGTTGCTCCCTCTCTGGCCCCCCACACGGTGAACACCTCCACTGCGTCACACACCTCCCGGTCCTCCCGCCAGTGTTTGCCCTTGAGTCTGCAGGCAGGGCTAGCTGCTCTCCCGGCCACGTGCCTGACAGCTGCCTGTGCCTTGGGACCCTGGAGCCTGCTCACCTGCACTGGGCTGGACTTCCCCATCTGTCTTCCTTCCCAAGCATGCATTTCCCCGCTTTTGCTTTTATAACCCCAGCAATGTCTCAGGAATTACTCCTGGCGGTGTTCGGGGACCATATGGGATGCCAGGGATCGAACCCTGGTCAGCGCGCGGCAAGGCAAATGCCCTCCCCACTGTGCTATCGCTCCGGCCCGGTCAAGTGCTTTCACCATCGTCTTCTGGGCTGTGTTCTTAGGCGGTTGCTGCCTGTCTCCCGCACACAAGCTTCCTCTGGGTATGTGGAAGTGGGTGGTACGCCTGGCGCTGTTACTTCATTCCTTGAGGCTCTGCCTCCTGTCCTTTCCGCCTTCAGGTCAGGTCTCCTGCCACTCATGCATGTTCCTTATTGTTTGGCCGTGTGGAGCTAGTTGCCCACAGCCAGGGAAGGTTTGTACCACAGCCACATATTGGGGGCCTTTTAGGTCCCACCGCGATGCTCAGGGTTACTAAGGCGCTGCACTCAGGAATTTATGGGGGCTTTTTGGGTCACACCCAGCGATGCTCAGGGGTTACTTAAGGCGCTGCACTCAGGAATTATGGGGGGCTTTTGGGTCACACCCAGCATGCTTAGGTTACTTCAGGCACTGCACTCAGGAATTAGTCCTCAGTGCTCAGGGGACCTATAGGATGTCAGAGATCAAATCCCAGGGTGGCTGTGTGAGAAGGCCCAACAGCCACATCTTTGGGGACAGTAGCTTCGGATTCTTTTTTTTTTTTTCCCGCTTTTTGGGTCACACCTGGCATGCTCAGGGGTTTCTCCTGGCTCTGCACTCAGGAATTACTCCTGGCGGTGCTCGGGGACCATATGGGATGCTGGGGATCGGGCCCATGCCGGCACAGGCCAGCCGCAATGCAAGGCAAGCGCCCACCCGCTGGACTATCACTCCGCCCATCGGATTCTTGAGCAAGAGGCTCTTACCTGTGGGATAGTGAGGCCCTGATGACCCTGAGTTCCCAGGGTTCCATGCGGTGCTGAGTCCTGCCCCTTGAGGCAGTGGCAGCCATCACATTCCAGCTAGGCAGATTCACTGTCCTCACTGAGCCTTTCATTGACAGTCCTGAGGCTTGGTGATTGTCTTCAGTCACTCTCGTGCCCTGAGCCAGGAGCCCCTTCCAAAGCAGCGTTGAGTGCGGTAGGGGCTGTGCTGGTGATAATGGTGCATGTCACGTTACACACACACTCACACTCCACTCACTCTTTCTCTCCGTGAGCTCAGCAGGCCTTTAAAGGGGAATCGAGCAGGGCCAGAGCAATCCACCCAGGTTACATCCCGCACCCCAAGTGATTCTCAGAGCCCCACCAGGAGAGATCAGTGAGTGCAAAGACAAGAATAACCCTGAGAATTGCCGGTGTGCTCAGCAAATTTTTTTTAAATAAAGAGATCAAGCATCTATAATAGAGGATAATAAGCTCAGGCTCCTGGAGCTGTCCGTGGTACTGACGAATGTGGCCCCAGTGTTGGTTCTGGCAGAGTACTGTAGCACCTACTTTGGGACTGCTTTCTCAAGTGTTATCAGGGCTTTACTGGGTTTGACACGCCTCGAGCTTACTCCTGGCTCTGAGCTCAAGGATCACCCGTGGCAGTGCTTGAGCACCATATGGAATGCCCGGGATCGAATCTGGGTCGGCTGCTTGCAGGGTAAGCGTACCTCCCTGCTGTGCTCCCGCCACCAGTCAGAGCAGGAGAGAAACCATCTGCTGCTGTGCACGTTTGACTTCTGTGTTTTGGCTTTTGTGTCTTGTCAAAGGTCGCAAAGCTTCCTCAAGTTGTCCAGCAGCCAAGCCCTGTGGCCAGCATCCAGCAGGTGGCCTCTGCCTCACAGCAGGTAGGGTACAGGGTGGCATAGTGCCTGGCTTTGCAGGCAGCTGCAGGGGCTCTGCGCAGAGTCCTTGGTGGGCACCTTAGGAGATGGAACCTGACTCTCACAGGCCCCCTCTACTGGGAATTCTGTGGCAGCTGCACTGCAAGAGCCTTTCCATGTCCATCTCTGGGCTAGTCAGCTGCGGCTCTGTGTCTGCAGAGTCCTGAGAGCAGAAGGCGGTTGAGTGGGGTTGCTGCCTTCTTGCTTGTGGCAGCAGGCGGCCTAGAACGTGCTTCATCTTTGTGTCACTGCCTGAACCTGACTCCCCACACACACACACACCATGATCTGTGCTCTACCACAAGGCTTCCGCCCTGGGCCCAGAGAAAAGGTCTGTTCAAACCCCCAGCAGGCAGATTTCAAGGAGCCAAACCATACCTGACAACAGGACCCCCACCCCTGTTCCAGCCTGTGAGTGGCGGTCAGTTTATGGCAGGCAGTTTCTCAGCCCAGACCCCTCCGTGCCCTCCCTGCTTTGTCACTCTACCGTGACAGCTGTTCTGTTGTCTGGGTTCAGGCTTCTCCACAGACTGTGACACTCACGCAAGGCGATAGCGGTGGTCAGCAGGTGCAGGTGATCCTCAGCGGTGACGGCCACTGCACAGGTGGTCCAGCAGAAGCTCATGCAGCAACAGGTCGTCACGACAGCAGCGGCCCAGCTCAGAGCCCTGGGGTCCCGCCCCACCCCAGTGCCAACCCCTCCGACAGCCCCAGCCAGCAGCCCAAGTTGCAGATGAGAGAGTGCCTGCCGTGAGACTCAAGGCCCCCACCAAGCCGCCGTGCCCTTAGTCCACACGTCCTGGGCCCGGCGTCACCAGCAGCTGTTCAGCACCAGGGCACGGCGGGGGAGAGTTTCTGGGTGGCTGGGAGCTTCCACCTTTCCGAGCCACATGGGAGCAGCCACCCTGCAAACGCTGCCTCCAAGCTGGCAGAGCCTCCCGCCACCTCTCTAAAGCAGCCATGCTGTCTCGTGAAAGCCACTAAGATGGCCCATGTCACTGCAGCGGACCCTGGAAGGGCACTGACCCACAGCTGCCCTGCACAACCCTCATCACTGGGGAGCACTCCTGGCTGAGAGGAAGACTTCATCTAGGAAATCGCTCCAGCTGTAAAGCCAGCGCGGCCCCCCTTTCCTGCCTGTCGCATGACATAGTTTGGCACTTTAAACTGGGACACCCACGAAGCTTAGTCACAATTTCCTGGCTTAACGTTGAAGGGAAACCGAGTTTCTGGTCCAAAGAGTAGCCGGCCCAGGATACAGCTTGGCTTGAAGCTCCCCAGAGAGGCGGGCTGCAGCAGCACAGGCGCCTGGATGGCTCTCGCATGCGCATCCCACTAGCTGTGCTCCGCTCCGTGCACAGCAGGGCAGAACAGGGCCGGAGCAGCCCAGGCAGCCAATCTCCCAGGTAGGGACCGGCAGAAACCGCCCAGACCAGAAACGGCACATCTGCAGCCGGCTCTCTGTGACTTTAACTTTGGCACTGTCAGCGGAGGGGCGCCCCTTTTGCACCCCAGTTGTCCAGACTGAGGCTGCGACAGTGGACTCAACCCACAAGGGGTGCTCCTGCAGAGGAGCGTCTCCCCTGGAGGTTGCTCCTCACTCGCACCTATGGGTGGCGAGGAGGCAGGCCGACGCGGGAGTTCATTGCAGTCCTGCTGGCAAGAAGTTGGAAGAAAAGCTAGTATGAGGCCTCAAGAATGGACGTTGACATTGCCCAGTGGGCCATGAGGTCAGGGTTCATAATTGTGACCCGAGTCAGGCATACAGAAAGGCCTAGGACCCTGCAGTGCCGGACAGACAGAAACCTGATGCTTCTAGAAGCAGGACTGGAGTTCTGAGCCTGGTGCACAGCTCTCCTGCACCGTCCTGTGCTCGGTGAGCCCCTAATGAAAACATGAGAGAGTATTTCCTAGGGGTGCTCAGCAGAGCCGTTCCACCCATACCCCATGTGCAAGGTGAATCTGAGTCTAGGACATGGTTGTCTGGGGCTAGTTCATGGCTTCTGCAGCTCCTGAAGGCACGTTAGCACAACCTAAGGGTGACCGTGACCTAGTCTGGCTTGGCCTGGCCCAGGAGAGTGGACTCCAGCACTGAGGCACAGTCTCATGACCCTCCCCACAATTTTAGTACTCGGTTCCTATTGTAAGCAGCTGTTGTGTTCTGGAAGTAGAGGAAAAGATGGAATTGTAAATACTTTGTAAACAGTCATTTGTAAGTGAATAGGTTTTTGAAGCGCACTGATAGCCTACCAGCCACAAGGTGTAATAAAATGACCTTTTTGTAGATATTCTGGTTCTGTCGTCCATAGGAAATTAGCATTCAAGTTAGGGGTGTTGGTTCTGATTTTGTGAAGAAACTTTGTATCGAGCAGGTTCATTCCTGTACCTTCACGGGAGAAACTGAGTTCTCCACGGAACACATGCGCCCCAGGCACGGCGTCTGCTAAGGTGCAGCCCAAGAGCTGCAGAAGAGGACCCGGCGGGGGTGGGGGCCCTGCAAATGGGCCCCCCCAGTACATCACATGTACATCCATGTACACACGGTGGAGCCTAGTAGGGCCTCCTGGGGCCCTTGGCCACTCTTCAGCCCTGGCTAAGCAATGCCAGTTGTGTTCCAACCACCATCCTATTTGGACTCAGCTTGCTTTTACTGAAATGTTGCCAACACTGCATTTTTTTTTTTTTTTTTTTTTTGTTTTTTAGGTACTTCCCCAGCAATGCTAGGGTTACTCACTGGCTCTGCACTCAGGGAATCACTCTGGCGGTGCGCGGGGGACCATATGGGACACCGGGGATCGAACCACGGGCCGGCATAGGCAAACTAGGCCGCCAAGGCAAGCGCCCTACCCGCTGGGCTATCGCTCCGCCCAACACTGCATATTTAAAGCTGCCCAGGCTAATCCCCCAAAAAGCTTTGAGTGTAAGAGACCTGTGTGTCGACAGCACGCTGTGTGAGAACCGCAACAGGGCTAGTTAGTACCGTAGTGCAGCAGGTAAGGTACCTGCCTCATCTGCAGCCAGCAACCCTTAGTACCCTCTGAGCCTCACAGAGTCCTGGGAACGATCACCCGGATGTGGTCCCAACGCCAAAGAAAGCTCCCATGTCACGGAGAACTTGGAGGGCAGGATGTGACTCAGCGGCACAGGTGACAACCCCTGGCAGTGCCAGCAGTATGGCCCACTAAATGGCCACTGATCTGGGGCGAGAAACAGTACAGCACCAGAGCACTGGCCTGGCACACAGCTCACCTGGAACCCCGGTGGTCCCCCACACACCACCAGGGAGTCCCTGAGCACTGCCGGGACTTCTGTATTACTGTCAACATTCGTGAATATAACCTGTCTGCTAGACCAATTTGCAGCTCTCCCAGAGCAGTGCCCCCTGCGTGGTTATCCGTGACTGCGCCTGCACACTAGGCCCCCGGACCCTGGTTCACGGCCCTAAGACTGGGTTAAGCTCCATCCGCGAACACCAGAGCAGTCCCTGCTCAGGAGACGGAAGCCTCCCCTCACGGCTGCCCTACAGGGGTGCTGTGCCCCCAGACACCGGCCCCAGACACCCTCCACGCCGCGCTTCCTTTCCTGGCCCCGCATGCACCCATACCCCAATGGCGCTGCCCCTGCTTGTTTCCGGTCGGGGAGGGGCAGCCCCTCCAACTTCTCCCTCATGACCAGTGCGTTCAAGCGTGGTGTGTCCAGGCTCTGCTTTTACGGCTGCTCCCCACTTGCACCCCTAAGATTAGAGGGATGAGAGAACTGGGAGCCTCCAGTGTGAGGTGTGAGAAGCCTGACCCCACAGACTAGCTCAGTTACCAAGTACCAGCCAAGCCAGACAGACCCCTGTGGGCAGGGACAATTTTAACTCCTCGTTTCTACAAAGACAGCCCCCGATGAGAGGCTGACATCCCAGAGCCAGGGACAAGCTCACTTCATCGCGACCCTCACAGCCTAAAGCCTCTCCTGCTCAGGCTCCGGCTGACGCCGTCCTGGTGGGCGCAACAGCAGCATGCAGAGGTCTTCCTTTACACTGCCTTCTGGGCGCTCCTCCCTGCAAGGAGTGGGGGAGAGCTCAGCTCCTGGCAGGACCCAAGGGCAGCGGCCACCCCCTCACGGAGCCACCGCATGGCCCTCACCTTGACGGCCAGCTCCAGTTTGTGTCAGGGGCCGCCTCATTACTTCTCGGGACCAAGGGCTGCAGCTCGTCAGCCGGAGTCTGCGTAGCCGCTGCATCTCAGGCACTCCGGCCTCAGCCAGCATGCGAGGAACCGCTTCTCTGCAGGTGGGAGGGCCCAGAGGGGATGAGAATTGCTGCCACTTCCCACCCCACTGCCCGCTCACAGCACCCCCCAGCCCCTCACCTGCACCGAGCAGCAGTGAAGGCCTGCCGCCTCCTGCCACGCCGGCTGTTCCTCCCCCCACCCTGGAAACAAGCACATCATCTCCAAGAAGCAGCTGTGAGCAAGGGGGACCCCTATTTGGGCCGCCCTCACGGTGCACGTAGGTCCGCAGGTATTGAGGGGCATCATAGTTGACCACCATCTGCACCCTCTCCCAAGCCGATGCCTCGAGCCGTGGCGTCTGTGCTGATAAGTCCTGGGGGTGACAGCAGGGCCGTGGGGCCTGCCGAGCCTGAACCTGCCCTTAGGGCCTGCCTGAGCCCGAGCCTGCCCACCACATTGGCGCCCTGCACTCCACAGCTGCACCTTGCCCTGCTCAAACTGCTTCAGGATGGCCCTTCTCTGGCCGGCCCACAGCGGAGAGAACTCGGCCACCGTCACCCCACCAAAGGCTTGGACAAGCAGGAAGAGCCTGGAGTGCAAGAGGGAGAAGGAGCGGGTGAGTGAGGGGCAGAGCAGGAGCCGCCCCCGCCTGAGGCTCACCTGTGTGAGTTCTCTCTCGAGTTGGTGAAGCAGAGCACCCGGGACAGGTTCCCGGCCCAGCAGCAGGCAGCAGGGCCAGGCGGCTTGAGCGTAGCCTGCAGGGCACTAGTGAATGCTGGAGGCGGCGGTTGGCCGCCAGCCTGCAGCCCACAGTCCGCCACACCCAGAGGCACTCACCGTCAGGCCCTGCAGGGAAGGTGTACTTCCCCCAGTCCCGTCTCGTCAGGGCTCCCTTTGGGCCACTGTGCCGGCCCCGTGGAGAAGAGCCGAGGCTGGTAGAGGCCGAGCTGCTGCAGCTTTCAGGATTCTGGGTCAGAGTGGCCGAGGAAGAGCAGCTTCTGCAAAGCGTGGGGCTGGCAGGTGCTGAAGCTAGCAGGAGGGCGGTCAGGGCCGGCATGTGGGAGGGCAGCGGAAGAGGGGCAGGGAAGGGCGCATACCTGGCAGCGTCACACGCTGAACTGGCTGCGCTGGAGCAGACCCAGATGTCCCCGGAGGCCCCACTCGGGAAGGCGGCCGCCACGACCGCTGGCAGCCAGGACTGGTGCATGCTGTCCATCATCCGCAGCTCGTCGCGACCTGCGGAGGCCAGAGTGTGGGGTTTTAGAAGAGAGGTGGCCCTGGCCCGCGCCCAGCTCCACGCCCAGTGGACACCTACCAGGAGGCGGAGATGCTGAAGGCTGAAACCCGGGGTCTGGTCAATGGGTCCACCAGGCGGCCGGGTGGCCACCACGATATCGGCCAGGCACCGGGAAGCCATCCACCCTGTAGAGCAGTGTACACTCAGCGGGCTCCGCACCAAAGTGCTCCCCTGACACCCCCAGGGGGAAGAACACCCACGTTCTCTGGACCAGGCTCTCCTGCCCTTGGCAGTGACTTCCGGCCAGTGACCAGGGCCACCCGCAAGAGGGGTGGCATCTGTGTAGATGTTGAGGACTTTGCTCACCTAGAAAAGACGACGGTCAGGGTCCAGGTCCAGCCCCCTGCCCAGCCCCTGCCCAGGAGTCGATGGCCTACCTGCTTCCAGTTCCTCGGTGGGTACCTTTTTACGACCTGGGGCCTACGGCACCCGGACCGCTAAGCAGAGCCTGCACAGAGTAGGGGTGGAAGACGAGAGCTAAGGGCCACTTCTGGCCAAGGACTGCAGTGGGGAGATGTGGAGGTGGGGAGCGCGCACAGAAACACGCGCTTGACCACCGAATCACGGTAAAGCCAGCGTCTTCCCGCTGCCGGGTGGGCGCCGACACAATACAGGGTCGCTGGGCTGGGAAACCGCCTCTGCCCACCAGAAAACCAGCCGCAAGGCTGTGCGGGAGAGCAGGAATCACGGCTGCCTGAACTGTAGGAGAAGGTGGGGGACCCCTGGGCTAGCCTAGCCTCGGCTTGCCCAGACCGCAGGGCTTGGACCTGCGCCCCTCCGCCCTGTCCGTCGCACACACCTGGGAACCAGGCAGAAAAGCGCCGGCATCGCCAGCCCCCCCGCAGCTCAGGGGGGACTCCCGGGAAGGGCCCCCAGGGGCACCTGATGCTCCGCGATCGATTCTTACCCACTCGGGCTGGGCCAGCCAGGCCGGCAGGAACGGCGGCACCTGCCCGGGGAGCGCGTGAGCGGTCAGGGCGAGGGCACACAGCGGACCCGCCGTCCACGAGGGGATACCCGATGGGGGGAGCAGGGGCGCACGCGGACCCACCGTCCACGGGGAGGGCGCCACACTCGGCAGGAGGGGGGCACGCCGACACGCTGTCCAGGGGCCACACCCGGCCAGCTCCAGGCGCAGCCGCTGGAGCCCCAGAGCGGCCCCACCCAGCCCGTCTCACCTTCGGGGTCTTGGTCGTGCGGGAGGCCCCGAGCAGTGGCCCGAGCGCGCGGGACCCAGGGCTCTTCGGGGGCCGTGCGGCCGCGCTGGCCCCTCCGGCTCCTCGCCCCCGGCCGCGGCCCGCCGTACGTCTTCCTTCCGCCGCTTGCCGACGGCGCCCGCGGTCCCCCGCCCGCGCTACGCTCACGCGCCCCCGCGACCGGCAAGCGGCCCCCGCCTTCGCCTCCCCGCCCGGCTCCGGGCTCTGCGCGGGCTCACCGCGGCTCTGGCTCCTGCCGCTCCTGCCGCTCCTGCTTCTGCCGCTCCTGCCGTCCCCGGGCCCGGCACTGCAGGCGCTCCAGCAGCGCGACGCCTGGGCCCCCGCCCGGGACCCTCAGGGGACCTCGGAACTCTCAGGACCCTCTATACGCGCGACGTGAAAAAGCGCCATGCCGCGGCGCGCCGGAAGGCGACGGGGCGCCAGTCGTGACGTCCGCGGGCGCCGGAAGGCGACGGGCGCGGTCGTGACGTCAGCGGCGCGCCGGGCGGCGGCTTCTCCGCGTGAGTCCGCACGATGGAGCTGGAGCCCGGCCCCTGACGCGGCGCGCGCGCGCTGGGCCAGCTGGTGGGCGCGGTGCTGGCGAGACGCGGAGGGCCGACGCGTGCTCGACGTATCCTGGACGTGCTGCAGGTGAGCCGTCGGGCGCGATCCTGGCTCAGGCCGTGCAGGCCGCAGCCCTGGAAGCGGCCGGGTGGGCTCGCGGCGGGGGCTGGAGGCCTCGTGCGCCCCCAAGAGCCCGCGCGAGCGCCCGCCTGCTGTCCCGCAGTCCGAGCGCCCGGAGGAGGTCCGGAGGCGGCGCGCGCCTGTGCCGCTTTTCGGGACCCTGCTGCAGCGCGGGGAGCTGTTCGTGGGCCGCTGCCCCCTGAGGACATCGGTCACGACAGGTGAGCCGCCTGCGGCGGGAGCGAGGCTGGGTCCCCTTAGCGGACCCCCCTGCTGGCATCCCAGGGCCGCGGGATGGGGACGGCTTTGGTGAGGGGCAGCACGTGTGGAAAGGAGGCCCCGAGGCTGGGGCCCTGGTGTAGTTTCCGTCGCAGCCGAGGCTTAAGGTTTAGGTGCGGGCCTGAAAGGTCTCCGGCTTGGACCCTCCTGCGGGATGAAGCCGGCCCCTGGGGTCGGGGCAGGAATCCTTTAAAGGCTCGGGCACTAGGGTGAGCCCGCGAGGATGCCCCATCCGGGATGAGCAGGGAAGTACCGCGCCCACCTCCCCAGGCTCCCAGGGAGCCAGCGCAAGTACAAGGTGTGGATGAGGGCACCGCTAACAGTTGCTGCTCACGCCTCGAGGGGAGCTGCTGGCACACCCCTCCTTGAGGTCACGGTAAGTCTTGGCGGCGGCGCCTGCCTGGTCTGGGGTGCTGCTCCCTCAGCGATCCGGTCCGGGAAACGCCGTCTGTCCGCCTCCAGGAGTCTGCCCTGCCGACCCTCGTGAAGTTTGTGCCGCTGGAAGGTGCTCACCCCCCTGAGAAGCCCTAGTGGGAAGGCACTCATCTGTTCCCGCCGAGAGCTACTCAAGGTGCGTGGTGTCGTGGCCCTGGAGCCCCCTGCCGGGACCTGGTGTAGCTGGCGCCTCCACTCCCCTGAGCCCAAGGCGGTGGGGTGCGGAGGTCTGCTGTCGCCCAGGAGGACTGCACGCTGCTCCTGTCCCATTTCGCTCCTACCTGGAGCATGCCGACATCCGATACCACACCATGCGGGGCGGCCACAGAGGCCGTGGTGGCCAGGGCCACAGATGGTCACCCCGAGGTGAGTGGGGTGTCCTCGTGAGCAGGTGGGTGGGGCCCAGGCAGGGGCAGCGGGGCTCAGCCGGGCTCTGACAGGTCCCACTCGCCTTCTGGAACAATGTCTTCTCCTGCTGTCCGCCGTGGGTCTGCCACACCAGGAAGGCGCCCAGGTCAACCTCTACGTGCCACACACAGGTAAGTGCTAGACGGGGACGCCCGAGGGCTACGGGCGGGTACGCGCAAGGTCACATGTTCCCTCCCTTTCGCCAGAGCTATCGGACAAGTGGAAAGGTCCCGCGCACTGAAGGTGAGACTCTGGGGACGCGGGAGCAGTGCCGTTGGCTGAGCCCGTTAGTGCCCCTGCGGCCCTGCTGCCGTGGGACGGTCCTGCGTCCCTTTCTCCCCAGGAGCACCGGAAGGCCTTCCAGCACATGTGGCTCAGCTTCCTCAAAGCACAAGGTAGAGCCGGGCTGGGTGGGGCCGCTGTGCTGGTTGGGCCCATGGCACCTGCTAATGAGCCGCCCCGTCCCGCAGCTGCCCTGAGCCTCTGCAAGAAGGTGCTGGTATCATCATGCACGGATGCCTCCTGCCCGGCCTGGCCACAGCCCAGCTCATGATCGACTTCCTCAGCCGAGCCTACGACGCCAGTGGGAGGGCCTCCCGGGGGCGGGGGCTGTCCCTGGGGCGGGGCCTCACCCCTGCGCTAAGCTGCAGGAGGCACCATCAGCCTGTTGGCCTTAAATGGCCTTTTTCATCCTGATCCACAAGCACAACCTGTAGAGTGTCCCTGGGGTTCTCCCCGGTCTCCTGTCCCTTGGTGCCTGCCCTAATATGTGTCCATGAAGAAGGGGTCAGGGGAGGTGGACTGAGGCCTGCCCCGCCCCTAGGGAGTCCCTGACTTCTAACGGAAACTCTACGGCCTCCTGGACCCATCCGTCTTTCACGTGAAGTACCGCTTCCTGCTTCCACCTGGCAGACCTCTTCCTGTCGGCCTCGTGAGTCCTGCCGGCCGCCCCCCCACCACCTTGCCCGGGACACGGCCCTCACTGCCCCACCTGCCAGGAACCTGCCCGCCTACCTGGTGGCGGGCGCCGTTTAGCGCCTGAGCCCGCCTGGCCCTGACTGCACCCCCGAGGGGCCCAGCGCCTCATGGTCCTGCCTTTCATCTGCAACTGCACGTGCGCCGACACCCAGCCTCCGCGCTCCTGGTGCACCGCCGGCGGCCCCTGGTGAGCCACGTCAGGAGGGCTCCCCCAGGAGAGGCGCAGGCAGGCAGCTGACGGCTGCGTCTCTCCTAGAGCTGGGCCGCTGACCCCTACGACCCGCAAGAGGAGGATCCAGCTAGAGCCGGGCCTGGAGAGCTCCTCTGGGAGCTGCAGGTGGGCTCGGTCCCCGGGAGCTCCCAGGCTGCGGTGGGGCCTTAGACCCCGTTCCGCCCCAGGCACTGCACCAGCACTACCACCCGGGGTGGCCACGGCCGCCAGCGCCATCAACCAGGCCCTAGCCGGGCCCGAGGGGTCAGCATCGCGCCACTCCTGGAACTCTGTGCCTTTGAGGTAAGTGAGTGGGGCGCTCAGGGTGGAAGTGGCAGGGGCCAGCCGAATAGCTCTGTCCTGTCCTGTCATACCTGATCTTTGAGGGGCAGGAAGAAGACGCCAGAGTTCTGTGCCATTGGAGTTTCTCCCAGCCCAGGGCCTGCTGGGCCGCCTGACCAGCTCTGCCTAGCTCTTCCCTCTTGGGCTGACCCGGACCCTCAAACACTCTACCTGACTCCTGACCCCCACCTGGCGTGGACTGCAGGAGACCTAGCACCTGGTCGCACCTGAACGCCGCCTTCAGCCACACTCCGCCCGCCTCAACTTCACGGCTGGTGGCAGCCTGCAGAGCCTGGTTTCTGGACAGTGACGTCCGTCACGGCCTGCCATGAGCGTCTTGCGAGACTTTTGGCGCTGGCCCAGTCTGACCGTGCAGTGAGCCCACGCAGCAGCAGCAAGGAGCCTAGTCACGTGGAGCGGCGCTGTCCGTCAGCCATGGACTTTATTAAATTCTAGTTGCTTATACCGCTTGCTGTTTAAATCCAAAACATTAGGGGTGGGGGTGTTTTGGTTTTTGGACACACCTGGTGAGGCTTTGGGCTACTCCTGGTGGGCTCAGGAGGTCCGTGAGCTGTGGTAAGCATCGAGGCCAGGTCTGCTACACGCTAAGCATGTGCGTCCCCACTGCGCTCAGCCCAGCCCGGCCACTGACTGCGACGCTTGGGCTCCAGCTTCCCCCGTTACCACTCAAGTTGGGGAGACCAGTAGAGTGCCCCTGGGTCCTTCAATGCCCTGTAGGAACTCTGCTACTGTTGGGAGGAGCTGCAGGGAGCTGGGGGAGGGGCGCCTCACACAGCTCCCGACAGGTGGAGCACAGGCAGCACTCGTGCCACGGCCCTCACTGCTGGGAAGCAAATCCTGCAAACGAGGCCTCAGTGGAGGCAGCCCTCTCCTAGTCCAGGCATCCCCGCATGCTAGGCAGAGGCCCCACCCTGGCTCTCACAGCCTTGCAGGAACAAGAGGGCAGCCGTCCAGGCCTGAGAGGGAGACTCTTCCTCTGAGGAACAGCGGGGTCGTGACTGGCATGGGCTGTGTGTGAGGCCTAAGCAATAAAACTTAGTTTATAAAAACGTGTGTGGGGCCGGATCATCACCTACTGACCTTGTGAGGGGAGTCATGGGCAGGTTGGCCTGGGAGCCAGTCCTCCCGTCCCAGCACCCACCTGGTCTCCGCTGCCCTGCCCGCAGGGTCTGGGACCATCACTTCCCCCTCTGGTCTCCAGCTGCAGCTCCAGGACACGAGTGGCCAGCGGGCCAGAACCCAGTCTGTTTTCTGGGCCGGGTCTGCAACTGGGTGTGGACGGGGGTGTTGGTGTTACAGCTGTAGCTAGGCGTGTCCCTGAAAGGCACGTGGTTCAGCTGGTGCCACCGCAGAGGGCTCGGGCCAGCCGGGCATTTGCAGAGGCTTGAGGCCTCTGGGCAGCCAGCTTGATCCCAGTTCCTGATGGTCCACTTCTGCCCCGAGCAGCTGCTTGCACCACCCAGCCGCAGCCCGAAGTGGGCGTCCTTGGAGAGCTCCACCTCCAAACACCTGCCCGTGTC
>JAJIBD010032119.1:0-128532 GCA_021461705.1 Cryptotis parvus
CCGGCTTGTAAGTTCCCGCTGATGAACTTGTTTCAGGCAGAGTCTGTCCCATGTCAGGGACTGCCAGCACCCGGGGCGCACTGCTGGGCTCCACTGAGGACATGCGCCCCCACACTAGCCGGCTCCTAGGAGGGGAGGAGGCCCCCCGCCCAGGGGATTTTCTCCTGGCTCAGCCGGCAAGCTCAGGTGGGCTGAGCATCAGGGAGAGGGGGCTTCCGGGACAGGGTAGCAGGTGTGGGGGGCTATGGGACACTGAAGGTGTCGGGAGCTCCAGACCGAGACAGTACTGGGGGAGCGGCACTGTCAAGTGTGACGATGTCCTGGGCAGATACTGGCTCCCCTGGACCAGGCTCTTCCTCGAGCTCAAGACCACGGGCCAGCACTCTGCCACCAGGGCAGGGTATCAGGACTTGGCATTTGGTAGGGGCTGGGGGACCAGGCACTCAACCCCTGCACTCCTTGCCGTCTGCAGGAGACGCTTTGGACGCAGTGCCAGACCTGCAGAATAGGCGTGTTTGCCACTGAGATAGGGGAGTGAGGCTCTTGTTGATGAGGGAGGGTCTCTGGCCTGCTCTGGGAGTGTGTGCCAGCCACCCCCAGAACAGTGCCCAGGTCCAGGACCCATGTGTGGTGAAGTGGAGCGTCACATGCCTGGCAGCAGCTTGCTGTCCCAGAGCAGCGGCTGTAGAGCTCTCGCCACGCCTTCCCGGCGCACCCCAGACTCGCAGCTGGAAGCAGATCTGGTTTTCACATACTCATATGGGTGTTACGTGGTTGTGGATGGGCTGTAGAGATCTTGCAAGCTTCTGTGCCCGTGACATGACCGTATCCCCGCTTCTTGGGTGGAAACTGCGCCTTAGCTTTTGGTGCTTATTTGCCGGAGGTGGGTGTGGCAGAGGATGGTGTCCCGGCGTGACAGTAGGAGGGTGGGCCCTGCTGCCCCCTGCCCTGGCTTTGGCACTCTGGACCGGCCACACAGTGGTCAGCCTGCACAGAAACATTCGCATCACATTTCTCACTGCTGGGCCCTCACAGGCGCCCAAGAGCCACAGGCTTCCGGTGGCGCTTGACCTGCCCTTCTCTCTGCCCTCAGACCGGGTTCCTGCCTCGCAGCTGCAGGCCCCAGGGCAGATGCAGGCCCCAGCTCCCCCAGCCCGCCTAGGTCGCCCTGGCGAAGCCCCCCTGTGGTGTCCGTTCCCGCAGCAGTGGTGTCTTCTCCGGGTCACGACCCTGCCCATGAACGTTGCTGGGATCAGCGTGGCCATTGGGCAGCCACAGAAGGCCACAGGTACTGGTCCACCCCAGCCCTGCAGCCCTGTCCAGGTCTCAGCCGGCATCTCCCCACTCCCCACATTGGGGTGCTGGAATCACCCATGAGTGTTGTGGTCAGTGTGTGGTGGTTGTGGGAGGAGGTAAGACACAGTAGTGGTTGCAGTGCAGCCACTTCTGCTGTGGAGGACTCTGAGCCCCTCTGCACTGGTGGGGTGGAGCCGGAGACCCGTCATCCTGTTCGCTGCCTGGGACTGAGCTGCCCTTGCTGTTCTGCAGGTCAGACCGTCGTGGCCCAACCCGCATGTCCAGCAACTGCTAAAGCTCAAACAACAAGCGGTTCAGCAGCAAAAGGCCATCCAACCGCAGGCCGCCCTGGCCCAGCTACCGCCCAACAGAAGGTGCTGCCTCAAGGGATCCCTGTCAAGGCTGTGCCTGAGTCAGACCTGCTGCCAGTGACCCCGTGACCCCACAGCTGGGCTTCACAGAGCACAATGTGAAGGGGCAGGAGTGGCAGGCATGGCCCGCGGAGTAGAGGGAAGCCTTCGGGAGCCGTGCTCCTGTGCCCATTCCTCCCTGGCCCTTTTCTGAAAGTGCTGCCTGCGAGGCTTGGGTGAAGTCTGGGCTGCGTGTTTGTGGGATCTGAAGTGATCTGCTGGGGAGAGAGCACAGGGCGATAGTTAAGAGTCAGACGGACCAAGAGGGAGAACAGGGAGGTGAGGCCTTGGCATGTGGAGGCTTGGCTGTGACCCGGTTCCATCCCTGACACCAACAGGAGTAAGTCCCGAAGCACAGTTGGGGAGGCCCAGAGACCCCCAAAGAAAACTCAGACTGCTCTTGTTGGCTTGCTGTTCCTTCTGCTGTAGATCAGATCAGCTGTGAGAAACTGCCTGTGTTTGCTCACATGAGTACATACAACAGGTGTCGTGGGGCTGTGTGCACATGAGATCCTACGTGCCAAGAAGTTGGCAAGGCCAGGGCAGATATGTCTGGGTGAGGGTGCCTAGATGAGCTGCTAGATCAAGAAGGGTGCCAGGCCTGGCTGCCTCTCACCAGGTGTCTTCTCTCAGATCACAGCGCAGCAGATCGCAGCTCAGGGCCAGCCACAGAAGGTCACATATGCCACCCAGCCTGCCCTGAAAACCCAGTTCCTCACCACACCCATCTCCCAGGCCCAGAAACTGGCCAGTTCTCCACAGGTGCAGACCCAGATCCAGGTGAGCACATGGGGTGCGGGTGAGATGGCAGTGGCAGTGCCATGTCTCTGTGTGTGGCTCCCTCTCACCGCTGCCAGGACCCTCTGTTGCTCCCTCTCTGGCCCCCACACGGTGAACACCTCCACTGCGTCCACACCTCCCGGTCCTCCCGCCAGTGTTTGCCCCTTGAGTCTGCAGGCAGGGCTAGCTGCTCTCCGGCCACGTGCCTGACAGCTGCCTGTGCCTTGGGACCCTGGAGCCTGCTCACCTGCACTGGGCTGGACTTCCCATCTGTCTTCCTTCCCAAGCATGCATTTCCCCCGCTTTTGCTTTTATAACCCCAGCAATGCTCAGGGAATTACTCCTGGCGGTGTTCGGGGACCATATGGGATGCCAGGGATCGAACCCTGGTCAGCCGCGTGCAAGGCAAATGCCCTCCCCACTGTGCTATCGCTCCGGCCCCGGTCGGGTGCTTTCTACCATCGTCTTCTGGGCTGTGTTCTTAGGCGGTTGCTGCCTGTCTCCCCGCACACAAGCTTCCTCTGGGTATGTGGAAGTGGGTGGTACGCCTAGCGCTGTTACTTCATTCCTTGAGGCTCTGCCTCCTGTCCTTTCCGCCTTCAGGTCAGGTCTCCCCTGCCACTCATGCACGTTCCTTGGGTTGTTTGGGCTGTGTGGAGCTAGTTGCCCACAGCCAGGGAAGGTTTGCACAACAGCCACATATTGGGGGCTTTTTGGGTCACACCCAGCGGTGCTCAGGGGTTACTTAAGGCGCTGCACTCAGGAATTATGGGGGCTTTTGGGTCACACCCAGCGATGCTCAGGGGTTACCTAAGGCGCCGCACTCAGGAATTATGGGGGCTTTTTGGGTCACACCCAGCGATGCTTAGGGGTTACTTCAGGCACTGCACTCAGGAATTAGTCCTCAGTGCTCAGGGGACCTATAGGATGTCAGAGATCAAATCCAGGGTGGCTGCGTAGAAGGCCCAACAGCCACATCTTTGGGGACAGTAGCTCGGATTCTTTTTTTTTTTTTTCCCGCTTTTTGGGTCACACCTGGCGATGCTCAGGGGTTTCTCCTGGCTCTGCACTCAGGAATTACTCCTGGCGGGCCTCGGGGGGACCATATGGGATGCTGGGGATCGAGCCCATGCCGCACAGGCCAGCCGCGGCAAGGCAAACGCCCTACCCGCTGGACTATCACTCCGCCCATCGGATTCTTGAGCAAGAGGCTCTTACCTGTGGGATAGTGAGGCCCTGATGACCCTGAGTTCCCAGGGTTCCATGCGGTGCTGAGTCCTGCCCCTTGAGGCAGTGGCAGCCATCACATTCCAGCTAGGCAGATTCACTGTCCTCACTGAGCCTTTCATTGACAGTCCTGAGGTCATTGGTGATTGTCCTCAGTCACTCTCGTGCCCTGAGCCAGGAGCCCTTTCCAAACGCGTTGAGTGCGGTAGGGGCTGTGCTGGTGATAATGGTGCATGTACGCACACACACACTCACACTCCACTCACTCTTTCTCTCCGTGAGCTCAGCAGGCCTTTAAAGGGAATCCGAGCAGGGCCAGAGCAATCACCCAGGTTACATCCCCCGCACCCCAAGTGATTCTCAGAGCCCC
The DNA here is from genome assembly GCA_021461705.1 of Cryptotis parvus. Taxonomy (NCBI): domain Eukaryota; kingdom Metazoa; phylum Chordata; class Mammalia; order Eulipotyphla; family Soricidae; genus Cryptotis; species Cryptotis parvus. The sequence goes on from JAJIBD010032119.1 coordinate 4,084, forward strand.
ACCAGGAGAGATCCGTGAGTGCAAAGACAAGAATAACCCCTGAGAATTGCCGGGTGTGCTCAGCAAATTTTTTTTTAAATAAAGAGATCAAGCATCTATAATAGAGGATAATAAGCCCAGGCTCCTGGAGCTGTCCGTGGTACTGACGAATGTGGCCCCAGTGTTGGTTCTGGCAGAGTACTGTAGCACCTACTTTGGGACTGCTCTCAAGTGTTATCAGGCCTTTACTGGGTTTGACCGTGCTCGGAGCTTACTCCTGGCTCTGAGCTCAAGGATCACCCGTGGCAGTGCTTGGAGCACCATATGGAATGCCCGGATCGAATCTGGGTCGGCTGCTTGCAGGGTAAGCGTCCTCCCTGCTGTGCTCCCCACACCAGTCAGAGCAGGAGAGAAACCATCTGCTGCTGTGCACGTTTGACTTCTGTGTTTTGGCTTTTGTGTCTTGTCAAAGGTCGCAAAGCTTCCTCAAGTTGTCCAGCAGCCAAGCCCTGTGGCCAGCATCCAGCAGGTGGCCTCTGCCTCACAGCAGGTAGGGTACAGGGTGGCATAGTGCCTGGCTTTGCAGGCAGCTGCAGGGCTCTGCGCAGAGTCCTTGGTGGCACCTTAGGAGATGGAACCAGACTCCTCACAGGCCCCTCTGAGGGCAATTCTGTGGCAGCTGCACTGCAAGAGCCTTTCCATGTCCATCTCTGGGCTAGTCAGCTGACGGCTCTGTGTCTGCAGAGTCCTGAGAGCAGAAGGCGGTTGAGTGGGGTTGCTGCCTTCTTGCTTGTGGCAGCAGGCGGCCTAGAACGTGCTTCATCTTTGTGTCACTGCCTGAACCTGAGACTTCCCCCACACACACACACACACCATGATCTGTGCTCTACCACAAGGCTTCCGCCCTGGGCCCAGAGAAAAGGTCTGTTCAAACCCCAGCAGGCAGATTTCAAGGAGCCAAACCATACCTGACAACAGGACCCCCACCCCTGTTCCAGCCTGTGAGTGGCGGTCAGTTTATGGCAGGCAGTTTCTCAGCCCAGACCCCTCCGTGCCCTCCCCTGCTGTGTCACTTCTCTCCGTGACAGCTGTTCTGTTGTCTGGGTTCAGGCTTCTCCCACAGACTGTGACACTCACGCAGGCGACAGCGGCTGGTCAGCAGGTGCAGGTGATCCCCCCGGGTGACGGCCACTGCACAGGTGGTCCAGCAGAAGCTCATGCAGCAACAGGTCGTCACGACAGCAGCGGCCCAGCCCAGAGCCCTGGGGTCCCCGCCCCACCCCAGTGCCAACCCTCCGACAGCCCCAGCCAGCAGCCCAAGTTGCAGATGAGAGTGCCTGCCGTGAGACTCAAGGCCCCCACTAAGCCGCCGCCCTTAGTCCACACAGCGTCCTGGGGCCCCTGCGTCACCCAGCAGCTGTTCAGCACCAGGGGCACGGCGTGGGAGAGTTTCTGGGTGGCTGGGAGCTCACTCCTTTCCGAGCCACATGGGAGCAGCCACCCTGCAAACGTCGCCTCCAAGCTGGCAGAGCCTCCCGCCACCTCTCTAAAGCAGCCATGCTGTCTCGTGAAAGCCACTAAGATGGCCCATGTCACTGCAGCGGACCCTGGAAGGGCACTGACCCACAGCTGCCCCTGCACAACCCTCATCACTGGGGAGCACTCCTGGCTGAGAGGGAAGACTTCATCTAGGAAATCGCTCCAGCTGTAAAGCCAGCGTGGCCCCCTTTCCTGCCTGTCGCATGACATAGTTTGGCACTTAAACTGACACCCATGAAGCTTAGTCACAATTTTCCTGGCTTACGTTGAAGGGAAACCGAAGTTTCTCATTCCAAAGAGTAGCCGGGCCCAGGATACAGCTTGGCAGAAGCTCCCTGCAGAGGGCTCAGGCTGCAGCAGCACAGGCGCCTGGATGGCTCCGCATGCGCATCCCCACTAGCTGTGCTCCCGCTCCCGTGCACAGCAGGGCAGAGCAGGGGCCGGAGCAGCCCAGGCAGCCAATCTCCCAGGTAGGACCGGCAGAAACCGCAGACCAGAAACGGCACATCTGCAGCCGGCTCTCTGTGACTTTAACTTTGGCACTGTCAGCGGAGGGGGAGCTCCTTTTGCACCCCAGTTGTCCAGACTGAGGCTGCGACAGTGGACTCAACCCACAAGGTGCTCCTGCAGAGGAGCGTCTCCCTGGAGGTTGCTCCTCACTCGCACCTATGGGTGGCGAGGAGGCAGGGCTGCCGACGCGGGAGTTCATTGCGGTCCTGCTGGCAAGAAGTTGAAGAAAAGCTAGTATGAGGCCTCAAGAATGGACGTTGACATTGCCCAGTGGGCCATGTGGGGTCAGGGTTCATAATTGTGACCCGAGTCAGGCATACAGAAAGGCCTAGGACCCTGCAGTGCCGGACAGACAGAAACCTGATGCTTCTAGAAGCAGGACTGGAGTTCTGAGCCTTGGTGCACAGCTCCTGCACTCGTCCCAGTGCTCGGTGAGCCCCTAATGAAAACATGGGCGAGAAAGTATTTCCTGGGGGTGCTCAGCAGAGCCGTCTCCACCCATACCCCATGTGCAAGGTGAATCTGAGTCTAGACATGGTTGTCTGGGCTAGTTCATGGCTTCTGCAGCTCCCTGAAGGCACGTTAGCACAACCTAAGGGTGACCGTGACCTAGTCTGGCTTGGCCTGGCCCAGGAGAGTGGACTGCAGCACTGAGGCACAGTCTCATGACCCTCCCCACACTTTAGTACTGGTTCCTATTGTAAGCAGCTGTTGTGTTCTGAAGTAGAGGAAAAGATGGAATTGTAAATACTTTGTAAACAGTCATTTGTAAGTGAATAGGTTTTGAAGCGCACTGATAGCCTACCAGCCACAAGGTGTAATAAAATGACCTTTTTGTAGATATTCTGGTTCTGTCGTCCATAGGAAATTAGCATTCAAGTTAGGGGTGTTGGTTCTGATTTTGTGAAGAAACTTTGTATCGAGCAGGTTCATTCCCTGTACCTTACGGGAGAAACTGAGTTCTCACCGGAACACATGCGCCTCCCCAGGCACAGCGTCTGCTAAGGTGCAGCCCAAGAGCTGCAGAAGAGGACCCGGGCGGGGTGGGGGACGCCTGCAAATGGGCCCCCTCCAGTACATCACATGTACATCCATGTACACACGGTGGAGCCTAGTAGGGCCTCCTGGGGCCCTTGGCCACTCTTCAGCCCTGGCTAAGCAATGCCAGTTGTGTTCCAACCACCATCTATTTGGACTCAGCTTACTTTTACTGAAATGTTGCCAACACTGCATTTTTTTTTTTTTTTTTTTTTTTTTTTTGCTTTTTTGGGTCATACCCGCAATGCTCAGGGGTTACTCCTGGCTCTGCACTCAGGAATCACTCCTGGCGGTGCGTGGGGACCATATGGGACACCGGGATCGAACCCGGGCCGGCATAGGGCAACACGCACAAGGCAACGCCCTACCCGCTGGGCTATCGCTCCGCCCCAACACTGCATATTTAAAGCTACCCAGGCTAATCCCCCCAAAAAAGCTGGAGTGTAAGAGACCTGTGTGTCGACAGCACGCTGTGTGAGAACCGCAACAGGGCTAGTTAGTGCCGTAGTGCAGCAGGTAAGGTACCTGCCTCATCTGCAGCCAGCAACCCTTAGTACCCTCTGAGCCTCACAGGAGTCCTTGGGAACGATCACCGGATGTGGTCCAACGCCAAAAGAAAGCTCCCATGTCACGGAGAACTGGAGGGGCAGGATGTGACTCAGCGGCACAGGTGACAACCCCTGGCAGTGCCAGCAGTATGGCCCACTAAATGGCCACTGATCTGGGGCGGAAACAGTACAGCACCAGAGCACTGGCCTGGCACACAGCTCACCTGGAACCCGGGTGGTCCCCCACACACCACCAGGAGTCCCTGAGCACTGCCGGGACTTCTGTATTACTGTCAACATTCGTGAATATAACCTGTCTGCTAGACCAATTTAGCAGCTCTCCCAGAGCAGTGCCCCCTGCGTGGTTATCCGTGACTGCCGCCTGCACACTAGGCCCTCGGACCCTGGTTCACGGCCCTAAGACTGGGTTAAGCTCCATCCGCGAACACCAGAGCAGTCCTGCTCAGGAGACGGAAGCTCCCTCACGGCTGCCCTACAGGGTGCTGTGCCCCAGAGACACCGGCCCAGACACCCTCACGCGCATCGCTTCCTGGCCCCGCATGCACCCATACACCAATGGGCGCTGCTGCCCCTGCTTGTTTCCGGTCGGGGAGGGGCAGCCCCTGCTCCAGCTTTCCCCCTCATGACCCGTGCGTTCGGCGTGGTGTGTCCAGGCTCTACTTTTAACGGCTGCTCCCACTTGGCACCCCCAAGACCCCAGGAGGATGAGAGAACTGGGAGCCTCCAGTGTGAGTGTGAGAAGCCTGACCCCACAGACTAGCTCAGTTACCAAGTACCAGCCAAGCCAGACAGACCCCTGTGGGCAGGCGAGACAATTTTAACTCCTCGTTTCTACAAAGACGGCCCCGATGAGAGGCTGACATCCCAGAGCCAGGGACAAGCTCACTTCCGCAGCGACTCCCTCACAGCCTAAAGCCTCTCCTGCTCAGGCTCCGGCTGACGCCGTCTGGTGGACGCAACAGCAGCATGTGCACGAGGTCTTCCTTACACTGCCTTCTGGGCGCGCTCCTCCTGCAGGGGAGTGGGGAGAGCTCAGCTCCTGGCAGGACCCAAGGGCAGCGGCCACCCTCCACGAGCACACGCTGCCCTCACCTTGACGGCCAGCTCCAGTTGTGTCAGGGCCGCCTCATACTGCGGGACCAAGGGCTGCAGCTCGTCAGCCGGAGTCTCGTGCCGCTGCATCTCAGGCACTCCGGCCTCAGCCAGCATGCGGAGGAACCGCCTCTCCTGCGGGAGGGCCCAGAGGATGAGAATTGCTGCCACCCCCCCGCCCGCCCTCAGCACCCCCCCAGCCCCCTCACCTGCACTCGGAGCAGCAGTGTGAAGGCCTGGCCGCTCCTGCCCGCGCGGGCTGTTCTCCCCACCCTGGAAACAAGCACATCATCTCCAGAAGCAGCCTGTGAGCAAGGGGGACCCCTGGCCCCCTGGGCCGGCCCCTCACCGGTGCACGTAGGTCCGCAGGTATTGAGGGGCATCATAGTTGACCACCATCTGCACCCCTCCACATCGATGCCTCGAGCCGTGGCGTCTGTGCTGATAAGCCTGGGGGGGTGACAAGCAGGGGCCGTGGGGCCTGCCGAGCCCGAGCCTGCCCTTGGGGCCTGCCTGAGCCCGAGCCTGCCCACCACACGCGGCCCTGCACTCACAGCTGCACCTTGCCCTGCTCAAACTGCTTCAGGACGGCCCTTCTCTGGCCGGGCCCACAGCGGGGAGGAGAACTCGCCACCGTCACCCCACCAAAGGCTTGGACAAGCAGGAAGAGCCTGGAGTGCAAGAGGGAGAAGGAGCTGGGTGGGTGAGGGCAGAGCAGGAGCCGGCCCCCGCCTGAGGCTCACCTGTGTGAGTTCTCTCTCGAGTTGGTGAAGCAGAGCACCGGGACAGGTTCCGCCCAGCAGCAGGTGCAGCAGGGCCAGCGGCTTGGAGCCGTAGCCTGCAGGGCACATAGTGGTGCTGGAGGCGGGCGGTTGGCCGCCAGCCTGCAGCCCACAGTCCGCCCCACACCCAGAGGCACTCACCGTCAGGCCTGCAGGGAAGGTGTACTTCCCCGAGTCCCCGCTCCTCGCCAGGGTCTTTGGGCCCGCCGTGTGCCGGCCCCGTGGAGAAGAGCCGAGGCTGGTAGAGGCCGAGCTGCTGCAGCTTTTCAGGATTCTGGGTCAGAGTGGCCGAGAAGAGCAGCTTCTGCAGGGGCATGTGGGGCTGGCAGGTGCTGAAGCAGGCAGGAGGGCGGTCAGGGCCGAGGCGTGGGGAGGGCAGCGGAAGAGGGGCAGCAGGGAAGGAGCGCATACCTGGCAGCGGTCACACGCTGGCGCTGGCTGCGCTGGAGCAGACCCCAGATGTCCCGGAGGCCCCACTCGGGAGGCGGCCGCCACCACGCGGCAGCCAGGACTGGTGCATGCTGTCCATCATCCGGTCAGCTTCATCGACGACCTGCGGAGGCCAGAGTGTGGGGTTTAGAAGAGAGGTGGCCCTGGCCCACGCCCAGCTCCACGCCCAGTGGACACCTACCAGGAAACGGAGATGCTGAAGGCTGAAACCCGGGGTCTGGTCAATGTGGTCCACCAGGCGGCCGGGGGTGGCCACCACGATATCGGCCAGGCACCGGAAACCATCCACCCTGTAGAGCAGTGTACACTCAACGGGCTCCGCACCACAGTGCTCCCCTGCCCCCAGGGGGAAGAACACCTACGCTCTCTGGACCAGGCTCTCCTGCTCCTTGGCCAGTGACTTCTGGCCAGTGACCAGGGCCACCCGCAGAGGGGTGGCATCTGTGTAGATGTTGAAGACTTTGCTCACCTAGAAAAAGACGACGGTCAGGGTCCAGGGTCCAGCCCCCTGCCCAGCCCCTGCCCAGGAGTCAGCATAGCCCATACCTGCTGCGCCAGTTCCTTGGTGGGTAGCACTACCAGGGCGCGGACCGGCACACGGCCCGGCTAAGCAGAGCCTGCACAGAGTAGGGGCGGGCGAGTCAGACAAGGGCCACTTCTGGCCAAGGACTGCAGTGGGGAGATGTGGAGGTGGGGGAGCGTGCACAGAAACACGCACTTGCACCACCGAATCACGAAAAGCCAGCGTCTTCCCGCTGCCGGTGGGCGCCGACACACACAGGTCGCTGGGCTGGAAACCGCCTCTGCCCACCAGAAAACCGCTAGCCGTGCTGTGCAGGAGAGCAGGAATCACGGCTGCCTGAACTGTGGGAGAAGGTGGGGGACCCATCGTCAGGGCTAGCCTAGCTCGGCTGCCCAGACCGCAGGGCTTGGACCTGCGCCCCTCCCCGCCCTGTCCGTCGCACACACCTGGGAAATAGGCAGAAACGCCGTGCGCGCGAAGCTTCCCTCTGCAGCTCGGGGTGGACTTCGGGAAGGGCCTCCAGGGGCACCTGATGCTCCGTGACGTTCTTCCCCACCGGGCTGGGCTGGGCCAGCCAGGCCGGCAGGAACGGCGGCACCTGCCCGGGGAGCGCGTGAGCGGTCAGGGGCGAGGGCACACGCGGACCCGCCGTCCACGGGGGCTACACCCGGCAGGAGCGGGGGCGCACGCGGACCCACCGTCCACGGGGAGGGGGCGCCACACTCGGCAGGGGAGGGGGCGCACGCCGACACGCCGTCCACGGGGGCCACACCCGGCCGGCTCCAGGCGCAGCCGCTGGGCCCCAGAGCAGCCCCCCGCAGCCCGCTCACCTTCGGGGTCTTGGTCATGCGGAGGCCCCCGAGCAGTGGGCCGAGCGCGGGGGGGCCCCGGGGCCTCTTCCGGGGCCGTGCGGCCGCGCTGGCCCCCTCCGGCTCCCTCGCCCCCGGCCGCGGCCCCGCCGTCTTCCTTCCGCCGCTTGCCGGGCGGCGCCCGCGGACTCCCCCGGCCCGCGCCGCTCACGCGCCCCCGCGACCGGCGCGGCCGCCGCCTTCGCCTCCCCGCCGGCTCCGGGCTCTGCGCGGGCTCCTGCGGCTCCTGCGGCTCCTGCCGCTCCTGCCGCTCCTGCTTCTGCCGCTCCTGCCGCTCCCGGCCCGGCACTGCAGGCGCTCCAGCAGCGCGCGCGCCCGGGCCCCGCCCTGGGACCCTCGGGACCCTCGGAACTCTCGGGACCCTCATACCGCGCGACGTGGAAAAGCGCCATGCCGCGGCGCGCCGGAAGGCGACGGGCGCTGTCGTGACGTCAGCGGCGCGCCGGAAGGCGACGGGCGCGGTCGTGACGTCAGCGGCGCGCCGGGCGGCGGCTTCTCCGCGTGAGTCCGCACGATGGAGCCGGAGCCCGGCCCCCGGACGCGCGCGCGCGCTGGGCCAGCTGGTGGGCGCGGTGCTGGCGAGCCGCGGAGAGGCCAACGCCGTGCTCGACGTCCTGGACGTGCTGCAGGTGAGCCGTCGGGCGCGATCCTGGCTCCAGGCCGTGGCGGGGCCGCAGCCCTGGAAGCGGCCGGGTGGGCTCGCGGCGGGGGCTGGAGGCCTCGTGCGCCCCCGCGAGCCCCCCCGCGAGCGCCCGCCGCTGCCTGTCCCGCAGTCCGAGCGCCCGGAGGAGGTCCAGGAGGCGGCGCGCGCCTGCAGCCGCCTTTTCGGGACCCTGCTGCAGCGCGGGGAGCTGTTCGTGGGCCAGCTGCCCCCGGAGGACATGGTCACGACAGGTGAGCCGCCTGCGGCGGGGGAGCGAGGCTGGGTCCCCTTAGCGGACCCCCAAGCTGCATCCCAGGGCCCGCGGGATGGGGACGGGCTTGGTGAGGGGCAGCACGTGGAAAGGAGGCCCCCGAGGCTGGGGCCCTTGGTGTCGTTTCCGTCGCAGCCGAGGCTTAAGGTTTAGGGGCGCAGGCCCGGGAGGTGCGTCCTGGGCTGGACCCCTCGCGGGATGAAGCCGGCCCCTGGGGTCGGGGCAGGGCCTCCTTTGGCTCGGCACTAGGGTGAGCCCGCGAGGATGCCCCCATCCGGGATGAGCAGGGAGTCACCGCCCACCTCCCCAGGCTCCCAGGGGCCACGCGCAAGTACAAGGTGTGGATGAGGCACCGCTACCACAGCTGCTGCTCCCGCCTCGGGGAGCTGCTGGCACACCCCTCCCTTGAGGTCAAGGTAAGTCCGGGCGGCGCCGCCTGGCCTGGTCTGGGGTGCTGCTCCCTCACGCGATCCGGTCCGGGGAACACGGCGCGTCTGTCCGCTCCAGGAGTCTGCCCTTACGACCCTCATGAAGTTCGTGCAGCTGGAAGGTGCTCACCCCCTGGAGAAGCCCAAGTGGGAAGGCAACTACCTGTTCCGCGAGAGCTACTCAAGGTGCGTGGGTGCGGGCGGCCCCTGGAGCCCCCCTGCCGGGACCTGGTGTAGCTGGCGCCTCCCCTCCCTGGGCCCAGGCGGTGGTGCGGGGTCTGCTGTCGCCCCAGGAGGACTGCACGCTGCTCCTGTCCCATTTCCGCTCCTACCTGGAGCATGACGACATCCGCTACCACACCATGCGGGCGGCCACAGAGGCCGTGGCCAGGGCCACAGATGGTCACCCCGAGGTGAGTGGGGTGTCCCTCGTGAGCAGGGTGGGGCCGCGGCAGGGGGCAGCGGGGCTCAGCCGGGCTCTGACAGGTCCCACTCGCCTTCTGGAACAATGTCTTCTCCCTGCTGTCCGCCGTGAGCCTGCCACACCAGGAAGGCGCCCAGGTCAACCTCTACGTGCCACACACAGGTAAGTGCTAGGCGGGGGACGCCCGAGGGCACGGGCAGGTGGGCGCAAGGTCACATGTTCCCTCCCTTTCGTCAGAGCTATCGGACAAGTGGAAGGTCGCGCACCTGAAGGTGAGACTCTGGGGACGCCGGGAGCAGTGCCGTTGGCTGAGCCCGTCGGGTGCCCCTGCGGCCCTGCTGCCCGTGGACGGTCCCTGCGGCCCCTTTCTCCCCAGGAGCACCGGAAGGCCTTCCAGCACATGTGGCTCAGCTTCCTCAAGCACAAGGTAGAGCGGGGCTGGGTGGGGGGCTGCCTGTGCTGGTTGGGCCCATGGCTGCCACTGACGCGCCCCGTCCGCAGCTGCCCCTGAGCCTCTGCAAGAAGGTGCTGGTCATCATGCACGATGCCATCCTGCCCGGCCTGGCCCAGCCCAGCCTCATGATCGACTTCCTCAGCCGAGCCTACGACGCCGGTGGGCGGGCCTCCGGGCGGGCGGGGCTGCTCCCCTGGGGCGGGGCTCACCCTGCGCTGTGCCTGCAGGAGGCGCCATCAGCCTGTTGGCCTTAAATGGCCTTTTCATCCTGATCCACAAGCACAACCTGTGAGTGTCCCCTGGTCTCCGCCGGTCTCCCCTGTCCCTTGGTGCCTGCCCACCCCAGTGTGTCCATGAAGAAGGGGTCAGGGAGGGGACTGAGGCCTGCCCCGCCCCTAGGGAGTACCCTGACTTCTACCGGAAACTCTACGGCCTCCTGGACCCGTCCGTCTTTCACGTGAAGTACCGCGCCCGCTTCTTCCACCTGGCAGACCTCTTCCTGTCGTCCTCGTGAGTCCTGCCCCGCCCCTCCCCACCACCTTGCCCGGGACACGGCCCCTCACTGCCCCACCCTGCCAGGCACCTGCCCGCCTACCTGGTGGCGGCCTTCGCTAAGCGCCTGGCCCGCCTGGCCCTGACTGCACCCCCGAGGCCCAGCTCATGGTCCTGCCTTTCATCTGCAACCTGCTGCGCCGACACCCAGCCTGCCGCGTCCTGGTGCACCGCCCTGGGCCCCTGGTGAGCCACGCTGCGGAGGGCCCCCAGGAGAGGCGCAGGCAGGCAGCTGACGGTCTGGGTCTCTCCTAGAGCTGGACGCTGACCCCTACGACCCGCAAGAGGAGGATCCAGCTAAGAGCCGGCCCTGGAGAGCTCCCCTGTGGGAGCTGCAGGTGGGCCTGGGTCCCCGGGAGCCCCAGGCTGCGGTGGGGCCTTGCTGACCCCGCCCCGCCCCAGGCACTGCACCAGCACTACCACCCGAGGTGGCCACGGCCGCCAGCGCCATCAACCAGGCCCTAGCCGTGCCCGAGGTCAGCATCGCGCCACTCCTGGAACTCAGTGCCTTTGAGGTAAGGTGGGGCGCTGCGGGCTGGGGGTGGCAGGGGCCAGCCGAACAGCTCTGTCCTGTCCTGTCCTTGCAGATCTTTGAGCGGGACATGAAGAAGACGCCAGAGTCTGTGCCATTGGAGTTTCTCCCAGCCCAGGGCCTGCTGGGCCGCCCTGACCAGCTCTGCGCCCAGCTCTTCACGCTGGGCTGACCCCGACCCTCAAACACTCTACCTGACCTCTGACCCCCCACCTGGGCGTGGACTGCAGGAGACACAGCACCTGGTCGCACCTGAACGGCTCCTTCAGCCACACTCCGCCCGCTTCCACTTCACGGCTGGTGGCAGCCTGCAGAGCCTGGTTTCTGGGCAGTGACGTCCGTCACGGCCTGCCATGAGCGTCTTGCGAGACTTTTGGCGCTGGCCCACGTCTGACCGTGCAGTGAGCCCACGCTGCAGCAGCAAGGAGCCTCGTCACGTGGCGTGGCGCTGTCCGTGTCAGCCATGGACCTTTATTAAATTCTATTTGCTTATACCTTTGCTGTTTAAATCCAAAACATTAGGGGGTGGGGGTGTTTTGGTTTGTGGGCCACACCTGGTGAGGCTTGGGCTACTCCTGGTGGGCTCAGGAGACCGTGAGCGTAGGCATCGAGGCCAGGTCTGCTACACGCTGGGCATGTGCGTCCCCACTGCGCTCAGCCCAGCCCGGCCACTGACTGCGACTGCCTGGCCTCCAGCTTCCCCGCTACCACTCAAGTTGGGGAGACCAGTAGAGGCCCCTGGGGTCCTGGTGCACTGCCCTGTAGAACTCTGCTGCGGTTGGGAGGAGCTGCAGGGAGCTGGGGAGGGGCGCCTCACACAGCTCCCGACAGGTGGAGCACAGGCAGAGCACTGCGCCGCTGCCCTCACTGCTGGGAAGCAAATCCTGCAAACGAGGCCTCAGTGGAGGCAGCCCTCTCCTGGGTCCAGGCATCCGCAGCCAGGCAGAGCCCCCCACCCTGGCTCCTCACAGCCTTGCAGGAACAAGATGTGCAGCCGTCCAGGCCTAGAGAGGAGACTCTTCCTCTGAGGAACAGCGGGTCGTGACTGGCATGGGCTGTGTGTGAGGCCTGTGCCAATAAAACTTTATTTATAAAAACGTGTGGGGGCCGGATCATCACCTACTGACCTGTGTGAGGGAGTCAAGGGCAGGTTGGCCTGGGGGGCCAGGTCCTCCCGTCCCAGCACCCACCTGGTCTCCGCCAAGCCCTGCCCGCAGGGGTCTGGGACCATCACTTCCCCCTCTGGTCTCCAGCTGGGGCTCCAGGACACGAGTGGCCAGCGGGGCCAGAACCCAGTCTGTTTTCTGGGCCGGGTCTGCACTGGGTGTGGACGGGGTGTTGGTATACGCAGCTGCAGCCAGGCGTGTCCCTGAAAGGCACGTGGTTCAGCCACTGGTGCCACCGCAGAGGCTCGGGCCAGCCGGGCATTTGCAGAGTGCTTGAGGCTCAGGGCCGCCACGCTTGATCCAGTTCCTGATGGTCCACTTCTGCCCGAGCAGCGCTGCACCACCAGCCGCAGCCCGAAGTGGGCGTCCTTGGAGAGCTCCACCTCCAAACACCTGCCCGTGTCCCGGCTCACGATTGGGCCGCTCTGTGCCAGGGACAATGGGTCAGCCCGGGAGGACCCCCCACGGCCTCCACCCCCGTCCTGCCCTCTGGCGCACACTGACCTGGGTGAAGTCCCACAGCCGCTGCGTGGGCCGCGCCACGTCCTCACACTTCTTCAGCGCGGGCGCCCGGCCTGCCCTCGTCCACCAGGCACTTGGAGTCGGGCAGGAAGGCGGTGGAGCCCAGCGGCCCAGCTGCAGCAGCCCCTCGGCACTGTAGCGCACCAGCTGTGGGGGAGTCACGTGAGCAGGCCCCACACCAGGGGTCCAGGAGCTCTTAGGCTGGAGGGGGCAGGCCTCTGCCTGCTGCTCCCCACAGGCCGTTCGGGTCTCCCAGGAAGGACGGCCACATGCCCCCACCCAGCCCCAGTGGGAGACACTTCCAGGACCATGACTTCCAGCCCCAGAAAACTGAAGACACCCAGATCAGGAAGTGTGTGCCCACGGCCTGCTCGTGGGGGCTGGGCAAGCCACACCCCTGAGCCTTGGTTTCCCTGTCTGTAAGTGGGGCTCTGGGTTTTGCCCGTGAGCAAACCTTTCCCCTCCCTCATGGGCTCCCTCTCTGTATGAGCATGAACACACCCACATGCACACATATGCGCCCACACATACGTGCACACCCACAAGCACCACCCAGTTGCACATGCATACACGTATACAATCCACATATGTACAGTCCACACATGCACACACGTATACATATACACACCCACACACACTGCAACATGAGCATGCACCCACTTGCACACACCCATACCGCTCAATGCACATGTAGAGCCATACACATCTACACGTGCACACATACACACATGCATAGCCATGCACTCACACCCACATGTATACTCGTACACTGCTCAATGCACATGTAGAGCCATACACATCTACACGTGCACACATACACACATGCATAGCCATGCACTCACACCCACATGTATACTCGTACACTGCTCAATGCACATGTAGGGCCACACACATCTACACATTCACATGCGCAGCCATGCACGCCCACACACTGCACAAGTGCATGCCCCCACTTGCGCACACCCACAATGCACATGTAGAGCCATACACACCCACACACGCACCCACACACTGCACACATGCACAGCCATGCACGTCCACACCCACATACATACACGCCCACACACACTGCACAAGTGCATGCCCCCACTTGCGCACACCACAATGCACATGTAGAGCCATACACACCCACACATGCACCCACACACTGCACAATGCGCAGCCATGCATGTCCACACCCACATACACATACACATGCCCACACACGCTGCACAAGAGCATGCCCCCACATGCGCACACCCACACTGCTCAATGTACATGTAGAGCCATACACATCTACACGTGCACACACAGGCACACACCCACCCACTGCACACATGCGCAGCCATGCACGCCCACACCCACACCCACATGTTGGTTCCTCCTCTCTAGACCCAGGAGGCTGAGGCTGTCGGGACGCTTGGGCAGGAGCTTCCAGGGTGCACGTCCACTCGAGGGTTCCACGGGGCTCCCAAAACACCCGTGAGCACCAATGAGGAGTCGGCAGTGCAGGGCCCACCAGCAGCATCCCAAGGGGCTTCACAGGTTCCCGTGGCAACAGCACCACCATCCTGCCTGAGGGTCCCGTGGCCTCCAGGGTTCAAGAGCTGCAGGTTTTATCACCTCCCAGAGGCTCTGAGCCGGAGCCAGGCAGAGCCTCGCGGCTCCACGGGGCTGAGGAGCTGCTCTGCCTCATGTCCACACTGCCACATCCCGCCTGAACCACTGGGCGCAGGGAAACCGAGGCACAGCATTCCACGGCTTGCCCACGGCTCTGCCCTTGCTCTCCCCAGCCTTCGCCCACCTGGGAGGCCATGCCGTGGCAGGGGTGAGAGGATGGCGCGGTCATCGCTCCTCCGCTCCCTGGTCCAAGCAGTAGCCACTGGCTTTGCTGTTCCTCACCTGCAACCAGACACCAGGGGCCATGTGAGGGTCAAGCGGCCAAGCTGGGCAGGGCCACAGGTGCTCTGGGCCAGCTCCTGCCCTGCTGGGGTGAGGGGCCGCCTGGGCAGGGAGAAGAGGCACAGCCACAGCCCAGAGATGCAACAATCCTGTGCCCAAGTGCCCTGACCCTGGCTCTGCCCCCACGTGTGGGACCACAGGCCCAGCCGGCTCTGCGCCACCCAGCCCAGACACAGGCCCCTGTGCTCACTGCGCCAGGCTGGGCCTCCGGGCTCTCCCGGCTGCCTGGGTGCAGCAGCGTGAGGGGACAGGCTGCAGTATGGGGTGCAGGTGCGGGGGAGGGCACTGATGTCCCCACCCATAGCCAGTGACTGCTGGAGCCCGGCCCCCACCCTGCACGACTCGGTTCAAGGGCCAAAGGCCTGCGTGGGAGTGCGGGAGGCAGCCCAGAAGCACAGGTGCTGGGGCTGTGTGAGTGTGCGTGTGAGTCTGTGCACGTGTGTGGGAGCCTGTGCGGAGTGAGTCTGTGAGTATGCATATGTGTGGGAGCCTGTGAATTTGTGTGCTTGTCTATGTGAGCATTTTCGCATGTGTCTGTGTCCTTGTCTTTAGGTGCAAGTGGACATGAAGGCAGCACCTTCCTATGTGCTCACCCGTGACACGGCCGGCACACACATGCATGCAAAAGTATGCTTGCACATGTGAAAATATGGACACATGATCAATCTGTGTGCCTGCACACGAGGTGTTCAGAGGCAGTACCTCCCCATACGTGAGCATGTCGCTGTGAGCGTGTGTGCCTCTGCACGCACACGTGAGTGGCGTGTCGGAGGCGGTACCTCTCCGTACGTGAGCGTGTCGTTGTAGGTCCGCATCTCTGGATACACGTTCTCCAGGTACCACTTGAAGCTGCGACACTTCAGCCTCTGGCGCAGGGCCAGTCTCTCGGACACGTCCCCAAAGTCCACCCCTGGGTTCTGTAAGGCGGAAGTGAGGCAGGAAGACCCCTGGGAGCAGGACCGTGGCAGGGGCAGCAGGGGCAGCCCCAGGCTGTGCTGCAGAAACCCGGGCCCCATGGCAGGGTCTGTCTGGCCCCTGAAGCCTGGTCACCCCCCAGCCACGCTCAGTGAAGCCCCAAGGTCCGGTGGGCCCTCAGGAACCGCACTGTGTGTAGTCCTTCAGGTCAGGGGCCACGTGGGCCCATATCCCTTTCACTGCTGACCACTCCACGCCTCCTAAGTTCACGCTCACGGGGAGCAAGGCTGAGAGATGCACAGGTCCCAGAGAGCCCAAGTGACTAATGGGCCAGCCTTACCTGCACACCAGGCACACCTGGGCACATGGGACTCGGCCCCAGCTGCTACGTGCGTGTGCACATAATGAACACACGTGTGCCAGGGTGGAACAAGCTCCCGCTTCAGGGCGGTGGCTGTCCACAGGCCGTTTCCTGAATGAATCTGCCCAGAGCCTGTGCCAAGAGGGAGGAGGCTGGAGCCCATCTCCCACAACATGCACACACCTACATATGTGCACAATACACACACACTCACACACGCATGTGTCCACACCCAGTCACAGGCCATGGCAGGTCGAAGCTCCCTGGGCCTCTGCAGACTCAGCCGAGGACCCTGATGCGGGCGAGACGGAAACACACAAGCTGGCAGCACCTGGCAGGGCCCACGCTGTGGAGGCCATGGGGGCTGCAGCGATGCTGCCAGTGTCATCGCTAGCCGGGGGAGACCCACTAGCCCAGCTGCATCCACTCACAGTCATGGGGATGTTCCAGGCCATGTACACGTGGGACTTGAAGCTGTCCATCCACACCTCGGCCGCACGCAGTGCGTGGCGCTTGCATAGTAGTCAATGTCATTGTTGTAGGGTTTCGGGTGCTCGATGTGTGCCACGCGGGGAGCAGGGCAGCACCTCCATACTGCCACCGCACTGCCACACCTGCAGCGGAAAGGGGCACCCTCAGCTGCACCTGGGGAGGCTCCATGTCCCCCACCCCTGACCCTGTGCCACAGACCACTCAGGATCCCCCAGACTGACCCCAGCACACCCCAGGTTTGGCTGTGCCAGTGTGGCGGCTAAGTGGGGGTCTGCACCAGCATCTGTGCCCCAGAACACACCCGTGGTGGGGTCAGGACAGAATCTGCCAGCAAGTGGGAGCCAGATAAGGGGGAGCCACACGCAGCGCCAGCTCAGCCGGGACCACGTCAGGGGCTCCCAGCTTAGCCGGGAGCACGCTCTGTCCCTGCGTGCCTGCGTGGAGCATGCCTGACTGCCGGGCAGAACAGGGAGGACAGACTCTTCCCATCACGGCAGCTGGAAGCCCAGAGAAGCAGTCTCCCGAGACCCATACCAGAGAAGTGCTAGTCACTCCACCTGTAGAGCGGCAAGGGCCTCAGTCACCTCCCTTGACCATACAAGCAGCGACCACAGGAGGGCAGGAACAGTCTGCAGGAAGCTGCACAGATGGAAGAAGATAGGGCCACAGCAGACTCCATCCTCACAGGTGATGCTGCCCTCACAGATGACACTGTCATTCCAGGTGATCCCATCCTCACAGGTGACAATGTCCTTAAAGGTAATACTACATTCACAGGCTTAACTCTGACCTCACACGTGACTTTACCCTTACAGGTGACCCCCATCTTCACAGGTGACACCATCCTCACAGGTGACACTGCTCTTACAGATGACACTGTCCTCACAGGTGACACTGTCCTCACAGGTGACACTGTTCTTACAGGTGACACTGTCCTTATAGATGACACCATCCTCACAGGTGACACCATCCTCACAGGTGACACTGCTCTTGCAGATGACACTGTCCTCACAGGTGACACTGTCCTCACAGGTGACACTGTTCTTACAGGTGACACTGTCCTTATAGATGACACCATCCTCACATGTGACACCATCCTCACAGGTGACACCATCCTCACAGGTGACACTGTTCTTACAGATGACACTGTCCTCACAGGTGACACTGTCCTCATAGATGGCACCGTCCTCACATGTGACACCGTCCTCACAGGTGACACTGTTCTTACAGGTGACACTGTCCTTATAGATGACACCGTCCTCACATGTGACACTGTCCTCACAGGTGACACCATCACAGGTGACACCATCACACGTCCTCACAGGTGACACTGTTCTTACAGATGACACTGTCCTCACAGGTGACACTGTCCTCATAGATGACACCGTCCTCACATGTGACACCGTCCTCACAGGTGACACTGTTCTTACAGATGACACTGTCCCTCACAGGTGACACTGTCCTCACAGGTGACACCGTCCCTCACAGGTGACACTGCTCTTACAGATAACACTGTCCTCACAGGTGACACTGTCCTCACAGGTGACACTGTTCTTACAGGTGACACTGTCCTTATAGATGACACCATCCTCACAGGTGACACTGTTCTTACAGATGACACTGCTCTTGCAGATGACACTGTCCTCACAGGTGACACTGTCCTCACAGGTGACACTGTTCTTACAGGTGACACTGTCCTTATAGATGACACCATCCTCACATGTGACACCGTCCTCACAGGTGACACCATCCTCACAGGTGACACTGTTCTTACAGATGACACTGTCCTCACAGGTGACACTGTCCTCATAGATGACACCATCCTCACATGTGACACCGTCCTCACAGGTGACACTGTTCTTACAGATGACACTGTCCTCACAGGTGACACTGTCCTCACAGGTGACACCGTCCTCACAGGTGACACCATCCTCACAGGTGACACTGTCCTCACAGGTGACACTATCCTCACAGGTGACACCATCCTCACAGGTGACACTGTTCTTACAGATGACACTTCTCACAGATGACACTGTCATCACAGGTGACACCATCCTCACAGATGATACTGTCCTCACAGGTGACACCATCCTCACAGGTGACACTGTTCTTACAGATGACACTGTCCTCACAGGTGACACTGTCCTCATAGATGACACCGTCCTCACATGTGACACCGTCCTCACAGGTGACACTGTTCTTACAGATGACACTGTCCTCACAGGTGACACTGTCCTCACAGATGACACTGTCCTCACAGGTGACACCATCCTCACAGGTGACACTGTCCTCACAGGTGACACTATCCTCACAGGTGACACCATCCTCACAGGTGACACTGTTCTTACAGATGACACTTCTCACAGATGACACTGTCCTCACAGGTGACACTGTCCTCATAGATGACACCGTTCTCACATGTGACACCGTCCTCACAGGTGACACTGTCCTCACAGGTAACACTGTCCTCACAAATGAACTGTCCTCACAAGCATTCCCATCTCGTCACTTTCGGAGGCTGCTGTCACTGCAGCTGGGCCCGAACACTCACAGGAAAGGTCAGTGATGTCCGATCCCCAACCACGAGAACACGGAGCTCATGTCTGGAGCTGAAGTCCAAGGCATGGCCTGTGGCCACGGCTGTTGTGGCGGGACCAGCCCAGGTATGGTTCTCACAGCCATGCCCTTCTCTCACAGTCCTGCTGTCTTCTGACCTCCCTAGGACCCAAGTGGCCCTTTGCCCCCTGCCATCAGAGCCCCGAGCCCCACAGCACTTACTCCTGAGTGCAGGGCTGACCCTTTCGTGACCTGAGATCTGCCACTGCTGAGTCCTCAAGAGTTTACAGGCAGGGGTCCCACCTGTCCCTCAAAAGATGATGGAAACTGAGGCTGAGGCACCAGAGATAGGCCAGCAGGCAGCTGCCTATCCTACATGCAGCCATCTGGGGTTCCAGTCCCGGCGCCCCAATGGGTCCCCCAAGCACCTCTAGGAGTGGTAAGCCCTGAGCACTTCCTGGTGTGGCCCCAAAACAAAATTTAAAATAAACCACTGGGGCCAGAGTGATAGCCCAGCGGTAAGGCGTTTGCCTTGCACGTGGCCGGCCTGTGCCAGCCCGGGTTTGATCCTCGGCATCCCATATGGCTAGATTAGTGGAGGCACCTTGGATTAGTGCCTGGATTAGTGCCTCCACTAATACAGCCACTCAGCCAGCCTGTCCCACCAGTATCTATGCACTCACCCACCTGGGCACCTTGAACAATGATCCATTAATCATTCCCTGCCCATGCGAGGATCCTAAGTGGTGCCAGGCTCGGCCACATCAATCAGGAGCAGAGCTCACACTAGGCCCAGCAGGCCACCGGTTAGGCTGCGACTGACAGGAAACCAGCATCCTGTCCCACAGGCCGTCTCACCTGGTCCAAACTCAGGAGCCACCCAACCATCATCTTGCTTTTGGATGCACAGAATCTGCCCCTTTGATAAAACAAAACAGGGAATTGTTTTCCGTCTGGAGAAAGCCCCGTGAGTCAACTCGAGAGGTTTCACAGTGAACCCTGAACTTCACCCCAGATTTCCAATGTGTTTAGCACTGCCTGTCGCCCGCGAAGCCACTGGCCCCCAGCTGTGTCAGAACGTGACTTGGGGGCGGGGCGATATCCCAGCGCGTAGGGCGTTTGCCTTGCATGCTGGCAGCCTGTGCCAGCCCGGTTTGATCCCCGGCATCCCATATGGTCCCCGAGCACTGCCAGGAGTGATTCCTGAGTGCAGAGCCAGGAGTAACCCCTGAGCGTCGCCGGGTGTGACCCAAAAAGAAAAAAAAAAGGAACCTGACTTGGTTTTACCTCAGGGGAGAGACGTTGGGCCTCTGACTGGGTTTACCTCAGGGGAGGACATTGGGCCTCTGACTGGGTTTACCTCAAGGGGAGGGACATTGGGCCTCTGACTGGGCTTACCTCAGGGAGAGGAATGTTGGACCTCTGACTGGGTTTACATCAGGCGGGAGAGATGTTGGGCCTCTGACAGGGTTTACCTCAGGGAAGGGATGTTGGGCCTGACTGGGCTTACCTCAGGGATGAGGGATGTTGGGCCTCTGACTGGGTTTACATCAGACTGGAGAGACATTGGGCCTGACTGGGCTTACCTTAGAGAGAGGAATGTTGGACCTCTGACTGGGCTTTACCTCAGGGGGAGGGACATTGGGCCTCTGACTGGGTTTGCCTCAAGGGCAGGGATGTTGGGTCTCTGACTAAGTTTAAATCAGCAGGAGGGATGTTGGACCTCTGACTGGGTTTACCTCAGGGGAAAGGAATGTTGGGCTAACCTCAAGGGGAGGGATGTTGGGCCTCTGACTGGGTTTACCTCAGGGAGAGAAATGTTGGACCTCTGACTGGGCTTACCTCAGGAGGAAGGGATGTTGGGCCTCTGATTGGGTCTAGCTCAGGGGGAGGGATATTGGGCCTCTGACTGGGTTTACATCAGGCGGGAGGGATATTGGGCCTCTGACTGGGTTTACATCAGGCGGGAGGGATGTTGGGCCCTCTGACTGGGTTTACCTCAGGGGAAGGGATGTTGGGCCTCTGACTGGGCTTACCTCAGGGGAGGGATGTTGGGCCTCTGACTGGGTTTACATCAGACTGGAGGGACATTAGGCCTCTGACTGGGCTTACTTTAGAGAGAGGAATGTTGGACCTCTGATTGGGTTTACCTCAGTGGGGAGGGACATTGGGCCTCTGACTGGGTTTGCCTCAAGGGTAGGGATGTTGGGTCTCTGACTGGGTTTACATCAGGCGGGAGGGATGTTGGGCCCCTGACTGGGTTTACCTAAAGGGAAGGGATGTTGGGCCTCTGACTGGGTGGGCCTCTGACTGGGCTTACCTCAGGGGAGGGATGTTGGGCCTCTGACTGGGTTTACCTCAGGGAGAGAAATGTTGGACCTCTGACTGGGCTTACCTCAGGAGGAAGGGATGTTGGGCCTCTGACTGGGTCTAGCTCCGGGGGAGGGATACTGGGACTCTGATTGGGCTTGCCTCAGGCGGGAGGGATGTTGGGCCTCGAACTGGGTTTATCTCAGGGGAGGGATGTTGAACCTCTGACTAGGTTTGCCTCAGGGGTAGGGATGTTGGGCCTCTGACTGGGTTTACCTCAGGGAGAGGGATGTTGAACCTCTGACTGGGTTTACCTCAGGCAGGAGGGATGTTGGGCCTCTGACTGGGTTTGCCTCAGGGGTAGGGATGTTGGGCCTCTGACTGGGTTTACCTCAGGGAGAGGGATGTTGAACTTCTGACTGGGTTTACCTCAGCAGGGAGGGATGTTGGGCCTCTGACTGGGTTTATCTCAGGGGAAGGGATGTTGGACCTCTGACTGGATTTGCCTCAGGGAGAGAGGAATGTTGGACCTCTGACTCGGTTTACCTCAGGGGAAGGGATGTTGGACCTCTGACTGGGTCTAGCTCAGAGGGGAGGGATGTTGGGCCTCTGACTGGGCATACCTCAGCGGGGGAGGGATGTTGGGCTTCTGACTGGGTTTACCTCAGGGGAGGGATGTTGGGCCTCTGACTGCATTTATCTCAGGCGTAGGGTTGTTCAGCCTCTGACTGGGTTTACCTCAGGGAGAGGAATGTTGGACATCTGATTTGCTTTACTTCAGAGGGAAGGGATGTTGGGCCTCTGACTGGGTCTAGCTCAGGGGTAGGGATGTTGTGTCTCTTACTGGGTTTACCTCAGGGACAGGAATGTTGAACCTCTGACAGGGTTTACCTCAGGGGAGGGATGTTGGGCCTCTGACTGGGTTTTACCTCAGGTGTAGGGATGTTGGGTTTCAGGATTTACCTGAGGGGGAGGGATATTGGGCCTCTGGGTTTACCTCAGGTGTAGGGATTTTGGGCCTCTGACTGGGTCTAGCTCAAGGGGAGGAAAGTTGGGTCTCTGACTGGGCTTACCTCATGGGGGGAGAGATGTTGAGCCACTGACTGGGTTTACCTTAGGAGGGAGGGATGTTGGACGTCTGACTTAGTTTACCTCAGGGGAAGGGATGTTGGGCCACTGACTGGGTCTAGCTCAGATGGGAGGTATGTTGGGCCTCTGACTGGGCATACCTCAGGCGGAGGGATGTTGGGTCTAGGATTT
Organism: Cryptotis parvus; assembly: GCA_021461705.1. Classification (NCBI taxonomy): domain Eukaryota; kingdom Metazoa; phylum Chordata; class Mammalia; order Eulipotyphla; family Soricidae; genus Cryptotis; species Cryptotis parvus. The sequence goes on from JAJIBD010032119.1 coordinate 26,262, forward strand.
ACCTCAGGGGAGAGATATTCGCCTCTGACTGGGTTTACCTCAGGGATAGGGATGTTGGGCCTCTGACTGGGTCTAGCTCAGGGGTGAAGAATGTTGGGTCTCTGACTGGGCTTACCTCAAGGGTTAGAGATGTTGGGCCTCTGACTGGATTTACCTCAGGGGAGGGATGTTGGGCCTCTGACTGGGTTTACCTTAGGGAGAAGGGATGTTGGGCCTCTGACTGGGTTTACCTCAGCTGGGAGGGACATTGGCCCTCTGACTGGGTTTACCTCCGGGAGAGGAATGTTGGACCTCTGACTCGGTTTACCTCATGGGGGAAGGGATGTTGGGCCTCTGACTGGGTTTACTCAGCAGGGAGGGACATTGGCCCGCTGACTGGGTTTACCTCAGGGAGAGGAATGTTGGACCTCTGACTCGGTATACCTCATGGGGAAGGATGTTGGGCCTCTGACTGATTCTAGCTCAGAGGGGAGGGATGTTGAGCTTCTGACTGGGCATACCTCAGTGGGGATGGATGTTGGGATTCTGACTGGGTTTACCTCAGGGGGAGGGATGTTGGGCCTCTGACTGGGCATAACTCAGTGGGGATGGATGTTGGGATTCTGACTGGGTTTACCTCAGGGGAGGGATGTTGGGCCTCGGACTGCGTTTATCTCAGGCGTAGGGTTGTTGATCCTCTGACTGGGTTTACCTCTGGAAGAGGAATGTTGGACATCTGACTTGGTTTACCTCCGGGAAGCGATGTTGGGCCTCTGACTGGGTCTAGCTCAGAGAGGAGGGATGTTGGGCCTCTGACTGGGCATACCTCAGCGGGGGAGGGATGTTGGGCCTCTGACTGGGTTTACCTCAGCGGGGGAGGGATGTTGGGCCTCTGACTGGGTTTACCTCAGGGAGAGGAATATTGGACGTCTGTCTTGCTTTTACCTCAGAGGGAGGGAATTTGCGCCTCTGACTGGGTCTAGCTCAGGGGGTAGGGATGTTGAGTCTCTTACTGGGTTTACCTCAGGGAGAGGGATGTTGAACCTCTGACTGGGTTTACCTCAGGGTAGGGATGTTGGGCCTCTGACTGGGTTTACCTCAGCGGGGGAGGGATGTTGGGCCTCTGACTGGGTCTAGCTTATGGGGGAGGGATGTTGGGCCTCTAACTGGGTTTACCTCAGGGGTGGGATGTTGGGCCTCTGACTGAGTTTACCTCAGGGGTAGGGATGTTGGGCCTGTGACTGGGTTTACCTCAGGGACAGGAATGTTGGACCTCTGACTGGGTTTACTTCAGGGGAAAGAGATGTCGGGCTCTGACAGTTCTATCTCAGGGGGAGGGATGTTGGGCCTCTGACTGGGCTTACCTCAAGGGCCAGGGATGTTGGGCCTCTGACTGGGTTTATCTCCGGGGAGGGATGTTGGCCCTTTGGCTGGGTTTATCTCAGGGAGAGGAATGTTGGGCCTCTCACTGGGTTTACCTCAAGGGTAGGGATGTTGGGCTTCTGACTGGGTCTAGCTCAGAGGGGAGGGATGTTGGGCCTCTGACTGGGCATACCTCAGTGGGGAGGGATGTTGGGCCACTGACTGGGTTTACCTTAGGGGGAGGGATGTTGGGCCTCTGACTGGGTTTACCTCAGGGGTAGGGACATTGGGCCTGTGACTGGGTTTACCTCAGGGAGAGGAATGTTGGACCTCTGACTGGGTTTACCTCAGGAGTAGGGATATTGGGCCTCTGACTGGGTCTAGCTCAGGGGGAAGGTCGTTGGGTCTCTGACTGGGCTTACCTCATGGGGTAGAGATGTTGGGCCACTGACTGGGTTTACCTTAGGGGAGGGATGTTGAGTCTCTTACTGGGTTTACCTCAGGGGTAGGGACATAGGGCCTGTGACTGGGTTTACTTCAGGGAGAGGAATGTTGGAGCTCTGACTGGGTTTACCTCAGGGGAAGATATGTCGGGCCTCTGACTGGGTCTAGCTCAGAGGGGAGGGATGTTGGGCCTCTGACTGGGCATACCTCAGCGGGGAGGGATGCTGGGCTTCTGACTGGGTTTACCTCAGGGGAGGGATGTTGGGCCTCAGGGTTTACCTCAGAGGGCGAGGGATACGGGCCTCTACTGGGTTTACCTCAGGTGTAGGGATGTTGGGTTTCAGGATTTACCTGAGGGGAGGGATATTGGGCCTCTGGGTTTACCTCAGGTGTAGGGATTTTGGGCCTCTGACTGGGTCTAGCTCAGGGGGAGGAAAGTTGGGTCTCTGACTGGGCTTACCTCATGGGGGAGATGTTGAGCCACTGACTGGGTTTACTTTAGGGGAGGGATGTTGGACCTCTGACTGGGTTTACCTCAGGGAGAGGAATTTTGGACCTCTGACTGGGTTTTACCTAGGGGAAGGGATGTTGGGCCTCTGACTGATTCTAGCTCAGAAGGGAGGGATGTTGAGCCTCTGACTGGGCATACCTTAGCGGAGAGGGATGTTGGGCTTCTGAATAGGTTTACCTCAGGGGGAGGGATGTTGGGCCTCTGACTGGGTTTATCTAGGCGTAGGTTGTTGATCCTCTGACAGGGTTTACCTCTGGGAGAGGAATGTTAGATGTCTGACTTGGTTTACCTCCGGAGAAACGATCTTGGGCCTCTGGGTCTAGCTCAGAGGGGAGGAATGTTGGGCCTCTGACTGGGGATACCTCAGCGGGAGGGATGTTGGTCTTCTGACTGGGTTTACCTCAGGGGAGGGATGTTGGGCCTCTGACTGGGTTTTATCTCAGGCGTAGGGTTGTTGAGCCTCTGACTGAGTTTACCTCAGGGAGAGGAATGTTGGACGTCTGACTTGGTTTACCTCAGGGGAAGGGATGTTGGGCCTCTGACTGGGTCTAGCTAGATGGGAGGTATGTTGGGCCTCTGTCTGGGCATACCTCAGGGGGAGGGATGTTAGGCCTCAGGGTTTACCTCAGGGGGAGGGATATTGGGCCTCTGACTGGGGTTTACCTCAGGGGTAGGGATGTTGGGCCTCTGACTGGTTCTAGCTCAGAGAGGAGGGATGTTGGGCCTCTGACTGGGCATACCTCAGCGGGGAGAGATGTTGGGCTTCTGACTGGGTTTACCTCAGGGGAGAGATGTTGGGCCTCTGACTGGGTTTACCTCAGTGGGGAGGGATGTTGGGCCTCTGACTGGGTTTACCTCAGGGAGAGGAATGTTGGACGTCTGTCTTGCTTTACCTCAGAGGGAAGGGATGTTGCGCCTCTGACTAAGTCTAGCTCAGGGTAAGGATGTTGAGTCTCTTACTTGGTTTACCTTGGGAGAGGGATGTTGAACCTCTGAATGGGTTTACCTCAGGGTAGGGATGTTGGGCCTCTGACTGGGTCTAGCTCATGGGGGAGGGATGTTGAGCCTCTAACTCGGTTTACCTCAGGGGTGGGATGTTGGGCCTCTGACTGAGTTTACCTCAGGGGTAGGGATGTTGGGCCTGTGACTGAGTTTACCTCAGGGAGAGGAATGTTGGACCTCTTACTGGGTTTACTTCAGGGGAAAGAGATGTTGGGCCCCTGACTGGGCTTACCTCAGGAGCCAGAGATGTTGGGCCTCTGACTGAGTTTTTCTCATGGGGAGGGATGTTGGCCCTCTGGCTGGGTTTATCTCAGGGAGAGGAATGTTGGACCTCTGACTGGGTTTAACTCAGAGAGAGGAATGTTGGCCCTCTGACTGGGTTTATCTCAGGGGTAGGGATGTTGGGCTTCTGACTGGGTCTAGCTCAGCGGGGAGGTTGTTGGGTCTCTGACTGGGCTTACCTCATGGGGGAGAGATGTTGGGCCACTGACTGGGTTTACCTTAGAGGGGAGGGATGTTGGGTCTCTGACTGGGTTTACCTCAAGGGGTAGGGACATTGGGCCTATGACTGGGTTTACTTCAGGGAGAGGAATGTTGGACCTCTGACTGGGTTTACCTCAGGGGAAGATATGTCGGGCCTCTGACTGGGTCTAGCTCAGAGGGGAGGGATATTGTGCCTCTGACTGGGCAATCCTCAGCGGGGAGGAATGTTGGGCTTCTGACTGGGTTTACCTCACGGGTAGGGATGTTCGGCCTCAGGGTTTACCCTCAGAGGGGAGGGATACGGTCCTCTGACTGGGTTTACCTCAGGTTAGGGATGTTGGGTTTCAGGATTTACCTCAGGGGGAGGGATATCGGGCCTCTGGGTTTACCTCAGGTGTAGGGATGTTGGGCCTCTGATTGGGTCTAGCTCAGGGGGAGGAAAGTTGGGTCTCTGACTGGGCTTACCTCATGGTGGAGAGATGTTGGGTCACTGACTGGGTTTACCTTAGGGGGAGAGATGTTGGACCTCTGTCTGGGTTTATCTCATGAGGAAGGGATGTTGGGCCTCTGATTGGGTCTAGCTCAGAGGGGAGGGATGTTGTGCCTCTGACTGGGCATACCTCAGCGGGGGAGGGATGTTGGGCTTCAGACTGGGTTTACCTCAGCGGGAGGGATGTTGGGTCTCTTACTGGTTTTATCTCAGGCATAGGGTTGTTAAGCCTCTGACTGGGTTTCCCATGAGAGAGGAATCTTGGCCGTCTGACTTGGTTTACCTCAGGGGAAGGGATGTTGGGCCTCTGACTGGGTCTAGCTCAGAGGGGAGAGATATTGAGTCTCTGACTGGGTTTACCTCAGTGAGAGGGATGTTGAACGTCTGACTGGGTTTACCTCAGTGGGAGGGATGTTGGACCTCTGACTGGGTCTAGCTCAGGGTGGAGGGATATTGGGCCTCTGACTGGGCATACCTTCGCAGGGGAGGGATGTTGGGCTTCTTACCCGGTTTACCTCAGGGGAAGATTGTTGGGTCAGGGTTTACCTCAGTGGGAGGGATGTTGGGCCTCTGACTGGGTCTAGCTCAGTGGGGAGGAATGTTGGGTCTCTGACTGGGCTTACCTCATGGAGGAGAGATGTTGGGTCACTGACTGGGTTTACCTTTGGGGAGAGGGATGTTGGACCTCTTACTGGGTTTACCTCAGGGGGGAGGGATTTGTGCCTCTGACTGGGTTTACTTCAGGAGAGGAATGTTGGACCTCTGACTGGGTTTACCTCAGGGGAAGGTATGTTGGGCCTCTGACTGGGTCTAACTCAGAGGGGAGGGATGTTGGACCTCTGACTGGGCATACCTCAGCGGGGAGGGATGTTGTGCCTCAGGGTTTACCTCATGGAGAGGAATGTTGGGCCTCTGACTGGGTTGATCTCAGGCATAGGGTTGTTGAGCCTCTGTTTGTGTTTACCTCATGGAGAGGAATGTTGAACCTCTGACTGGATTTACCTTGGGGAGAAATGTTGGGGCTCTGACTGCGGTTACCTCAGCGGAGAGGGATGCTGGGCCTCTGACTGGGTCTAGCTCAGGGGCGAGGGATATTGGGCCTCTGACTGGGTTTACCTCAGGGAGAGGAATGTTGGACCTCTGACTGGGTTTACCTCAGGGGAAGGGATGTTGGGCCTCTGACTGGGTCTATCTCAGGGGGAGGGATGTTGGGCCTCTGACTGGGTCTATCTCAGTGGGGAGGGATGTTGTGCCTCTGACTGGGCTTACCTCAGGGGTGAGGGATGTTGGGCCTCTGACTGAGTTTATATCAGGGGAGGGATGTTGGGCCTCTGGCTGAGTTTATCTCAGGGTGTGGAATGTTGGACCTCTGACTGGGTTTTACTCGGAGAGGAATGTTGGGCCTCTGACTGGGTTTACCTCAGGGGTAGGGATGTTGGGCCTCTGATTGGGTCTAGCTCAGGGGTTGTGGAATGTTGGGTCTCTGACTGGGCTTACCTCATGGGGGATAGATGTTGGGCCTCTGACTGTTTTTACCTCAGGGAGAGGAATGTTGGACCTCTGACTGGGTTTACCTCAGGGGAGTGGATGTTGGGACTCTGACTGGGTTTACCTCTGGGGAGGGATGTTGGACTTTCGACTTCTGACTGGGTTTACCTCAGGTAGAGGGATGTTGGACCTTGGCCCTCTGTTGGGTTTACCTTAGGGGATTGATGTTGGGCCTCTAACTGAGTTTACCTAGGGGAAGGGACATAGGGCCTCTGACTGGGTTTACCTCGGGGGTGGGGGATGTTGGGCCTCTGAGCTCAGACTTGCCTTCCCAGGCATCCGCACATGACAGCCTCAAACCCAGGAATACAAGTTTTCTTTGACCCTGTACCCATGACTGCTCTGACCTCTCTGTGCAGTTTTAATAGGCTTGGAACAGGGGGCACCTGAGTGGTCACAGGCCTGACTGCCTGCTTCAGGGACGGAGGATACGCATGACTGGCAGACTTGGCATATGTGGCTGTGAGGGGCGTCCACACTAACTGAGACCATGTTCAGCTGCTTCCTGGGGCTTCACGCTCAGCCATGGGCATCACGAAAGAGCTTCCAAACGGCCTGAAGCTGTGTGAGCAGGAGCCGCTGTCTGGTTCCTAACACAGAAAGAGCCCCAGTCAGCTGGAACATGCAGATGAGCTGCCAAGGAGACAAATAAATGTAGAAAATGTTCAGCTTGGCTAAGATGAGAAACTCGAACTGTCGGCAAGGGTGGGACCTTCGCACATGCTGTGTCTGCAGGGAAGCAAAAAGCTGTGGGTGCAAGGCGGAAAAAAGTGCCTCTCTCAGGACCAATAAGAACACACAGACACACAGTACATGACACAAACACATGACACGTGAACACACAAAACAATCATCCATGAGCACACAAGGCACACAACACACATGAGCACACGAGGGCCGACATAAACCTGGGACACTGAACACATGAGGGCACAGAAGAGCTTGCGGGAACATGTAAACACAGACAACATGAACATACAAGGAGATGCATGAATACAAGATATCAGGAGTGAACACATATGAACACTAGGACATACATGTGCATAAGCCTGGGGGGCATAAAGTTTTGGTAAATTCTATCAAAAATCCCATCAGATATGGAATGTGATTTCATTTCTAGAAATATAAGAGAGAGAAGGGACCAATGTTCTAATAATTGTTGGAAACAGTAATGCCAGACTATAACTGAGCACTGAAGGTAGACAACACAAGAAAACCCCCAAAAGTATGTATTGCAAGCCAGAGTGTATAAGAGGAAAGACAGAGACAGACAGAGAAGAGAGAAGGGAAGGAAAGAGAGAAGAGAGACAAAGGAAAAAGAAATGAGAGAGAAAGGAGAAAGGTAAGAGAAAGGAGAGAGAGAGGAGAGGGAAAAGTGCCTGACATAAAAGGCAGGCTGGGGGGAAGGGAGGGAATCTGGGGACACAGGTGGAGGGGTAGGTGCTGGAACACTGTATGACTGAGACCCAACACTAAAAGCTTTGTAATTGTGTATCTCACGGTGATACGATAAAATTAAAGACAGAAACGTGACTTCAGGGACAGGAAGGAGTCCAGCAGGCAGGACCTTCCCTTGTCATGGCCGACCTAGATGTGGTCCCTGGCACCCCAACAGGAGGGACCCCGAGCACTGCTGGGTATGGCTCAACACCCAAACAGCAGCATGTCAAAATAACAGAGATGTGATGAAGAATCAGGCTTAAGCCCACCTACTTCCAAGACACACAAAATCACAAAACATGACAATGGCCTGGAGCCACACCTGGAGCTCAGGGGACCCATGGAATACTGTCACTGCCGCCTGGGAAAGGGTCCAGCACCAGGACAGTAGCCCCACCTGGGAACGTGAGGGAAACAAAAAGTACTGTGGCACATATGGTACATGCAACCCCTTGCTGTATATAGGAATACACATGTGGCAGTCACGTGTGTAACCTCACATGGAGTACAGGACACAAGTACATTGCTGCATGCATGGAACAGATGGGTGCAGTCACATGCACGGGGGTCACAGCCGCATGTACCGGACGCCGCACAAGCCCTGTGAGGAACCTGCCGTAAGTCCTGACAAAGTGGTTTGTGTGTGACACAGAGGAGGGCCAGAGATACTCAGCGGCTCGGCACAGGCCTGGCAGGCAGGAAGCCTGTGGCAGCCACAAAATACAATGAACCTAGGAAGGTGCATCTACCAAGCATGCAGCCGTGACAGGTGGGAAGACAGGCTCAGAGCATGAAGGTGTCCTGTCCAGCGACTGGGAAGACACAGGTAGCCAGACACACTGCCCTCCCGAGATGCTGGCGCTGCTCCCTTGGCCGAACACCAGAGCAAGCCCTTCCTGAAGGCAGCAAGCTGCTGCCGAGAGGAACGCCACCGTGCAGGGGTGCTCCCCCTCCTGCTCCTACTATGTGGGCCCTCCCACCGATGGTCAGGAAGCAAACAGGTCGGGGAGACCCTTGAGGCAAGGTCATCCTGAAGGCCCACAAAGGTGATCCAGCTGCACCCAAGGATGGGTCTGAATTTCCAGGGAGGAGACAGTGATTTCCAGGCTGAATCTGGTGGACGCCCGAGACAATGCCACCAGTGGCCCTGGCACTCTAGTCAGACGTGTGCTTGCACAGAATCAACTGACTCAGCCCATGCAGGCTCAACTGGGGGCATCTCTGTGAGCCCCCAGGCCACCGAGCCATGGGAAGGGTGGTCTCAGCCCAGGAGACAGGAGTGACCCTCCCCCACACACCTGACCCACCTGCTCACACACACACATTGCACCCCACCTGCTCCCATACACACACATACACACTCTACCCCGCCTGCTCACACACACACACACACACTACCCCACCTGTTCACACACACACACACACAAACCTACCCTACCTGCTCACACACACATTGTACCCCACCTGCTTGCACGCACGCGCACACACACACACACTGCATCCCACCTACTCACACACAGAGACAGGCAGGTGGAAGTTTGAGGTGCACCATGGCTGTAACTCACTTTCTTCCTGTGCACAGAAATCCTTGCTGGGCCCTGCCCAAACTCACAGAACCTCAAGTCACCCCTGAAAGTGCCCTGAGCTTGTCCCGGCAACATCCCAGCAAGTGCCGGTGGACTGGGCCTCACCACTTAGATGCCACAAGGAGCCCCCAGAGCTTTCCCTGGTTCTGAGCAGCGGAAAACAGGAGAGACAGGTGGGAGGGGGGGACATGGGCTCTTTCCTCACAACTGGGCCCTCCCAGGGGACACGGGCTCTGTCCTCACAGCTGGACTCTCCCAGAAGGACACGAGCTGTACTCACAGATGGACCCTCCCAGGCCCGACCTCACCCTGTTCTCTGGCAGTGCCACACAACCCCAGCCCAACTATGGCAGCACCAAGGCTCACACTTGATCATGGCAGACGGCTTGGCCTGGCAGCTTCTCTGGGTGCTGCTCATGGTGTGGAAAGGGCAGCGACAATAGAGTTGGGGATTGTCGGCAACACTCACTGGCTCCCTGCTCGCCTCGTAGCCAGTGCACCTGCTCCACTGCAGCTTTCCGCGCCCCTGCACCGCCGCGTGTCCTGGCTTCCCGGCCCAGCTTACCCTCATGCCCAGCTCGATGTTCTCGCCGCCATACACCTCCATGCCAGGGTCCAGCAGACCGATGTCCCTGAAGTACTCCCTGTCCACCAGGAACGAGCAGCCAATCATAGCCGGGGTCCTGGGGAGCAGAGCCATTGTTGACAGTGTAGGCAGACAGCCCACCCTCTCAGCCCCTCCACAGGACACCTGGCGGCTAGACGCAGGACATGGGGACCCAGAACACAGCAGGGCAGAAGAAAGGCCAGCATGTGCTCCCAGAGGTCAGTGGCACCCAGGAGCCCAGCTATGCTGGGGGGCCCAGATACCCGCCTCCCATTCTGTGCCTTTGACCTGGCCTGGCTCCGCTCTGCCACAGCAGCTGTGCAGCCACACACATGCCCCTGCACACTCCACACTGTACAGCTGTGTAGCCACACACATGTCCCTGCACACCCCACACTGTATACTGTGTAGCCACACACGTGCCCCCTGCACACCCCACGCTGTACACTGTGTAGCCACACACGAGCCCCTGCACACCCCACGCTGTATACTGTGTAGCCACACATGTGCCCCCTGCACACCCCACGCTGTATACTGTGTAGCCACACACGAGCCTCTGCACACCCCACGCTGTACACTGTGTAGCCACACACATGCCACTGCACACCCCACGCTGTATATTGTGTAGCCACACACGTGCCCCCTGCACACCCCACGCTGTATACTGTGTAGCCACACACGTGCCCCCCTGCACACCCCACGCTGTATACTGTGTAGCCACACACGTGCCCCTGCACACCCCATGCTGTACACTGTGTAGACACACACGAGCCCCTGCACACTCCACACTGTACAGCTGTGTAGCCACACACATGCCCCTGCACACCCCACACTGTACACTGTGTAGCCACACACGTGCCACTGCACACCCCACGCTGTATACTGTGTAGCCACACACGTGCCCCTGCACACCCCACGCTGTATACTGTGTAGCCACACACGTGCCCCCTGCACCCCACGCTGTATACTGTGTAGCCACACACGTGCCCCTGCACACCCCACGCTGTACACTGTGTAGCCACACACGAGCCCCTGCACACCCCACGCTGTACACTGTGTAGCCACACACGTGCCCCTGCACACCCCATGCTGTACACTGTGTAGCCACACACGAGCCCCTGCACACCCCACGCTGTATACTGTGTAGCCACGCATGTGCCCCTGCACACCCCATGCTGTACACTGTGTAGCCACACACGCGTGCCCCTGAACACCCCACGCTGTACAGCTGTGTAGCCCCCACACGTGCCCCGCCACACCCCACGCTGTACACTGTGTAGCCACACACGTGCCCCCTGCACACCCCCACGCTATACACTGTGTAGCCACACACATGCCCCTGCACACCCCACACTGTACACTGTGTAGCCACACATGTGCCCCTGAACACCACACGCTATACACTGTGTAGCCACACACATGCCCCTGCACACCCCACGCTGTATACTGTGTAGCCACACGTGTCCCTGCACACCCCACGCTGTACACTGTGTAGCCACACACGTGCCCCTGAACACCCCACGCTGTATACTGTGTAGCCACACACGTGCCCCTGCACACCCCACGCTATACACTGTGTAGCCACACACATGCCCCTGCACACCCCCACGCTGTACACTGTGTAGTCACACATGTGCCCCTGAACACCACACGCTATACACTGTGTAGCCACACACATGCCCCCTGCACACCCCACGCTGTATACTGGGTAGCCACACGTGTCCCTGCACACCCCATGCTATACACTGTGTAGCCACACACGTGCCCCTGCACACCACACGCTGTATACTGTGTAGCCACACGTGTCCCTGCACACCCCACGCTGTATACTGTGTAGCCACACACATGCCCCCTGCACACCCCACGCTGTATACTGTGTAGCCCCACACGTGCCCCCTGCACACCCCACGCTATACACTGTGTAGCCACACACGAGCCCCCTGCACACCCCACGCTGTATACTGTGTAGCCCCACACGTGCCCCCTGCACACCCCACGCTATACACTGTGTAGCCACACACGAGCCCCTGCACACCCCACGCTGTATACTGTGTAGCCCCACACGTGCCCCCTGCACACCCCACGCTGTATACTGTGTAGCCACACACATGCCCCTGCTCACCCCACGCTGTATACTGTGTAGCCCCACACGTGCCCCTGTAACCGCACGCTGTATACTGTGTAGCCACACACGAGCCCCCTGCACACCCCATGCTGTACACTGTGTAGCCACACATGTGCCCCTGCACACCCCATGATGTACAGCTGTGTAATCACACACGAGCCCCTGCACACCCCAAGCTGTACACTGTGTAGCCACACACGTGTCCCTGCACACCCCACGCTGTACACTGTGTAGCCACACACGTGCCCCTGCACACCTCACGCTGTACACTGTGTAGCCACACGTGCCCCCTGAACACCCCACGCTGTATACTGTGTAGCCACACACGTGCCCCCTGAACACCCCACGCTGTATACTGTGTAGCCACACACGTGCCCCCTGCACACCCAAGCTGTATACTGTGTAGCCACACACGAGCCCCTGCACACCCCACGCTGTACACTATGTAGCCACACACGTGCCCTTGCACAGCCCACGCTGTATACTGTGTAGCCACACACGTGCCTCTGCATACCCCATGCTATACAGCTGTGTAGCCACACACGAGCCCCTGCACACCCCACACTGTACAGCTGTGTCGTCACACATGAGCCCCTGCACACCCCATGCTGTACAGCTGTGTCGTCACACATGAGCCCCTGCACACCCCATGCTGTACAGCTGTGTAACCACACACCTGCCCCTGCACACCCCACCCTGTGCAGCTCTGCCGTCTCTCCAGGGGCCCTGAGGGTGGCCAAGGCACCGGCTCCTCTACACTCTCAGCCACGCCATGTCACGCATGGCTAGTCAGGACATGCACACGTGGTCATGTGCTGTTGGAGGCTCCAAAAATCCCACCAACCTTGTCGCCCAAGAAATGGCCTCCAGCGGAAACAAGCACCAGAAGAGTCTAGCAGTAACGATCTTGTCCCCGAGATCAGGGACAAGCCTGGGGTACCTGGGTAGGGTCAGGTGGGGACTGGAGGAGGGAGGGAGGGGCCAGCAGGAAGGGTGTTACCTCTAAAGTCATACAGTGCTCCCCCAAATCCTCCACAGTGCTCTCTGCACTTACACAGTGCTCCTGCTCACATACCACACACACAGCTCTCATGTGCTGGATCTCTCTGATGAAGCAACATTCCCATGCAAAAGACACATTTTGTTCCCAGGATTGTGAGGTCAGAAGTAATGCCCAGCACTGGCCGACAGTGTCGGGAACATTAAAAAGTGATTATTTCTGGGGCCGGAGCGATAGCCCAGCGGGTAGGGCGTTTGCCTTGCACGCCGGCTGGCCCATGTCGGCCTGGGTTCGGTCCCGGCATCCCATATGGTCGCCCGAGCACCGCCAGGAGTAATTCCTGAGTGCAGAGCCAGGAGAAACCCGAGCATTGCTGGGTGTGGCCCAAAAAGCAAAAAAAAAAAAAAAAAGTAATTATTTCTTCATTTGCTCAAAGGTGTCTGGCCTGAACACAGCAATAAGCAAAGTCTAAAGCTGTGGCTGACCAGTTAAGCCACATTTGACCAGTTAAGCTCTGGTTTTGACCAGTTAAGCTCTGGTTTGGTACAACAGTATTTGTCCATTTTCTGTACATTTGTTTGTTTGTTTGTTTCTTTTTTGCTTTTTGAGCCCAGCAATGCTTAGGGCTTACTCCTGGCAGTGCTGGGGGACCATATGGGATGCCAGGGATTGAACCCGGGTCCGCCTTGTGCAAGCGCTCCGGCCCCCATTTCTCATTTTCTTAACAGGGAAAAAAAAATTTGAGTGATCTCTGACAAAAATGCCCAATTCCCTGCCGGGTTTGTGAGAGCTGGTGAGGATTTCCCAGTACTGCTCTGAGCTCCATACGATGCTCAAAGCAGCTCAGGAGATCTGGTCACGTGTGCGGGAGACATACACTGCGCTGGGCCGTGCACAGGGAATGGCCAGAGCCCCGGCCCAGGCCAAGGAGCATCAGAGTGGCCCAGTGCAAGTGGGGGCTGCTCCCCAATGCCAGCTCCAGAATGTGGGCCTGCAGCATGGCCCATCCTGCTCCTGTTGTTGTTTCAGCGTAAGAAGCAGAAGCAACCCCAGGAGCATGGAGTCTGCTGAGGGGTGTGGGAGGACAGGAAGTGACCGCCAACTCCGGGAGCATGGCGGGGTGTGGGAGAGGATAGGAAGTGACCGTCTGGCCATGGCAGCGGGCCTCCCTCTGGCATCTCTGCCCAAGGTGGACAGTGCAAAAGTGGAGTGTGGGGGTGTGATGAGGGGTGTGTCTTGAGAGGGACCCCAGTGGGCCACCAGCTTCCCAAAAGCCGCCCTCAGCCGGTGTGGCATGCCCTCAGGTTCTGTACTGGAAACCGGTTTGGGTTTTGCTTTTTTGTTTTGGGGACACACTCAGCAGTGACTTGTAACTCAGCACTCAGGGGTCACTCATGGTGGGCTGGAGGGATTGACCCTGGGTTGGCCACACACCTGGCAAATGCCCAACCTGCTGTACTAATGCTCTAGCCCCAGAAAAAAAGAACTTTTGTGGGGCCAGAGAGCGCACAGGGGTTAAGGGGCTTTCCATGCAGGTGGTCAACCCCAGAACCTCTCTGGCACCTCAGAGCGTGACCCAAGGCCCAGCAGGAGTGAGTGAGCACCACTCCCAAACTCACTCAAATTAAAGCTTTTGTGAAGGTCCAGGGTCCATGGGCTACACATGTACATGCAGCCCCTCCTGCAGGGACCTGGGCCCCCACCCCTGCACCACTGTGGTCCCCAAGCACTGCCAGGTGCACTACCCTTGACCCTTGAGCACTGCTGGGTGTGGTTCACAATCAAAAACGACTTCCTTGAGGGCATCCCAAGCAGAGCTCAGGGGACCTGGGGCCCAGCCTTGTGGCCTGGCAGGGACGCAGACCCGAGCTCAGGGTGCAGTGCAGAGCCGGGTCAGAGTAGGCTGATGCTTTAGCCCCTGGCGGCTGTAGCCACCAGAAACCTGCTCCAGGTCGGAAATGAGGGTGACTCCGCAGCCTATGCTGACCCTGGTGGCCACAGACCAGCTCAGACTTCATGGGAAGGGGGCTACACGTTCAGGGTCTGGCTCGTGGGCACAGCGCACCCCAACACGGCCCCCCACACACAGTTCTGGGACAGGGTGTGTCCCCACTGGGGTGCTGGGACTGGCCCCCCGTGTGAGCCCTCACGGCTGCTGCTTCCTTTCCTGCCCAGATGCACTCTGCTGTCTCGTCCACCTGTCCCTCCCTCCTTCAGTCTGTCTTTCTTTCTCTCTCCTCCTAAGTCCACCCCCTGCCTGCCCACTTGTCCCCACGGCTCACCTGATAGGGGCGCGCCTCATCGCCACGGTCCAGCCAGTCCCGGGGGACTATGTACATGCACCAGAGGCCCCAGTTGTAGCCGTGCGCGCACTGGCATACTGCTGCACCTCGAAGGTGTCAAACTTGATGTTGTCGATGGCCGGCAGCACAATGCGTCTCCGGTCCTCACGGATGCGTGTCAGAGCGGGCTCGGCCCTGCAGGGCACAGCGCGCGGGGGAGGACAGCGGCAGTGCCCGCCCCGGGGGACCCCAGGACATAGGAATGTGGCACTTCTGAGGATCGTCCCTGCGCCACACTCTGGGTCAGCCTCTCCTCACACTGCACTGACCAGCCCCACGCTGAGAGCCAGGACTCGTTCCTGAGCCCAGCGGGCGGAGCCCAGTTACTTGGGGGCCACCACAGCTGCGGGTGAGTCTGGCTAACACTTATATGCGGTATGTGTGCACGTGTATGTGTGGATATGTGTACACGTGCATGTGTGACGACATGTGTGTGCATGTGTGTACACATGTAAGTGTGCGTACGTGTGTGCAGGTGCATGTGTGTGCGTGTGCACGCGTGTACAAGTGGTCCCAGGCTGCGCGACACCTCCACGTGTGCATGTGCACGGCCTTCCCTCACTGTCCCGTCCTCCTGGGTGTGGGCCCTCCGCGGGACAGAGCGGATTCTTCTCTAGGGCCTTCCAGACCTTGTCAGGGACACTGTGGGCCAACAGCTGCTCACGCTCCAGCCCTGGACTGTGTCGGTGACCCGCGAGCCCCGCCTCAGCCTCTCTCGGCGACCCTGGGCTCAGCCTGGCTTAACAGCGGTGCACGTTGGCCTGGGTGGGGGGCCCAGACACACTGACCGCTGTTCCTACCTGCCTCCCTGGGGCCCTCCCTATGGTCCTGCTTGGGGTCACTTGGGGTCTCCCCAGCCCCCCCCCAGCGGGCTCTCTCCAGAAGCTTCCACAGGCTGAGCTGAGGACAACCCGGCACCGACAGGCCCCTCGGGCTCCCTCGCTGCTTAGTGCCCACTGGGGCGTCTATCCACCTGACAAGGAGGGCTGAGGGAGTGTCAGGTATGTCCACCTGACAAGGAGGGCTGAGGGAGTGTCAGGTGTGTCCACCTGATAAGGAGGGCTGAGGGAGTGTCAGGTATGTCCACCTGACAAGGAGGGCTGAGGGAGGTGTCAGGTATGTCCACCTGACAAGGAGGGCTGAGGGAGTGTCAGGTGTGTCCACCTGACAAGGAGGGCTGAGGGAGTGTCAGGTGTGTCCACCTGGCAAGGAGGGCTGAGGGAGTGTCAGGTGTGTCCACCTGACAGGGAGGGCTGAGGGAGTGTCAGGTGTGTCCACCTGACAGGGGGGGCTGAGGGAGTGTCAGGTGTGTCCACCTGACAGGGAGGGCTGAGGGAGTGTCAGGTGTGTCCACGTGGCAGGGAGGGCTGAGGGAGTGTCAGGTGTGTCCACCTGACAGGGAGGGCTGAGGGAGTGTCAGGTGTGTCCACCTGACAGGGAGGGCTGAGGGAGTGTCAGGTGTGTCCACCTGACAGGGAGGGCTGAGAGAGTGTCAGGTGTGTCCACCTGGCAAGGAGGGCTGAGGGAGTGTCAGGTGTGTCCATCTGACAGGGAGGGGCTGAGGGAGTGTCAGGTATGTCCACCTGACAGGGAGGGAATGAGGGAGTGTCAGGTGTGTCCACCTGGCAGGGAGGGCTGAGGGAGTGTCAGGTGTGTCCAACTGACAGGGAGGGCTGAGGGAGTGTCAGGTGTGTCCACCTGACAGGGAGGGCTGAGGGAGTGTCAGGTGTGTCCACCTGGAAGGGGAGGGCTGAGGGAGTGTCAGGTGTGTCCACCTGACAGGGAGGGCTGAGGGAGTGTCAGGTGTGTCCAACTGACAGGGAGGGCTGAGGGAGTGTCAGGTGTGTCCACCTGACAGGGAGGGCTGAGGGAGTGTCAGGTGTGTCCACCTGGCAGGGAGGGCTGAGGGAGTGTCAGGTGTGTCCACCTGACAGGGAGGGCTGAGGGAGTGTCAGGTGTGTCCACCTGACAAGGAGGGCTGAGGGAGTGTCAGGTGTGTCCACCTGACAGGGAGGGCTGAGGGAGTGTCAGGTGTGTCCACCTGACAAGGAGGGCTGAGGGAGTGTCAGGTGTGTCAACCTGACAGGGAGGGCTGAGGGAGTGTCAGGTGTGTCCACCTGACAGGGAGGGCTGAGGGAGTGTCAGGTGTGTCCACCTGGCAGGGAGGGCTGAGGGAGTGTCAGGTGTGTCCACCTGATAAGGAGGGCTGAGGGAGTGTCAGGTGTGTCCACCTGGCAAGGAGGGCTGAGGGAGTGTCAGGTGTGTCCACCTGACAGGGAGGGCTGAGGGAGTGTCAGGTATGTCCACCTGACAGGGAGGGCTGAGGGAGTGTCAGGTGTGTCCACCTGACAGGGAGGGCTGAGGGAGTGTAAGGTGTGTCCACCTGACAGGGAGGGCTCTGGGAGTGTCAGGTGTGTCCACCTGACAGGAGGGCTGAGGGAGTGTCAGGTGTGTCCACGTGGCAGGGAGGGCTGAGGGAGTGTCAGGTGTGTCCACCTGACAGGGAGGGCTGAGGAGTGTCAGGTGTGTCCACCTGACAGGGAGGGATGAGGGAGTGTCAGGTGTGTCCACCTGACAGGGAGGGCTGAGGGAGTGTCAGGTGTGTCCACCTGGCAAGGAGGGCTGAGGGAGTGTCAGGTGTGTCCATCTGACAGGGAGGGCTGAGGGAGTGTCAGGTATGTCCACCTGACAGGGAGGGATGAGGGAGTGTCAGGTATGTCCACCTGACAGGGAGGGCTGAGGGAGTGTCAGGTGTGTCCACCTGACAGGGAGGGCTGAGGGAGTGTCAGGTGTGTCCACCTGACAGGGAGGGCTGAGGGAGTGTCAGGTGTGTCCACCTGACAGGAGGGCTGAGGGAGTGTCAGGTGTGTCCACCTGGCAGGGAGGGCTGAGGGAGTGTCAGGTGTGTCCACCTGACAGGGAGGGCTGAGGGAGTGTCAGGTGTGTCTACCTGGCAGGGAGGGGCTGAGGGAGTGTCAGGTGTGTCCATCTGACAGGGAGGGCTGAGGGAGTGTCAGGTGTGTCCACCTGATAAGGAGGACTGAGGGAGTGTCAGGTGTGTCCACGTGGCAGGGAGGGCTGAGGGAGTGTCAGGTGTGTCCACCTGACAAGGAGGGCTGAGGGGAGTGTCAGGTGTGTCCACCTGACAGGGAGGGCTGAGGGAGTGTCAGGTGTGTCCACCTGACAGGAGGGCTGAGGGAGTGTCAGGTGTGTCCACCTGGCAGGGAGGGCTGAGGGAGTGTCAGGTGTGTCCACCTGACAGGGAGGGCTGAGGGAGTGTCAGGTGTGTCCACCTGGCAGGGAGGGCTGAGGGAGTGTCAGGTGTGTCCACCTGGCAGGGAGGGCTGAGGGAGTGTCAGGTGTGTCCACCTGGCAGGGAGGGCTGAGGGAGTGTCAGGTATGTCCACCTGACAGGGAGGGATGAGGGAGTGTCAGGTGTGTCCACCTGGCAGGGAGGGCTGAGGGAGTGTCAGGTGTGTCCACCTGATAAGGAGGGCTGAGGGAGTGTCAGGTGTGTCCACGTGGCAGGGAGGGCTGAGGGAGTGTCAGGTGTGTCCACCTGACAAGGAGGGCTGAGGGAGTGTCAGGTGTGTCCACCTGACAGGGAGGGCTGAGGGAGTGTCAGGTGTGTCCACCTGACAGGGAGGGCTGAGGGGGTTGTCAGGTGTGTCCACCTGACAGGGAGGGCTGAGGGAGTGTCAGGTGTGTCCACCTGACAGGGAGGGCTGAGGGAGTGTCAGGTGTGTCCACCTGGCAGGGAGGGCTGAGGGAGTGTCAGGTGTGTCCACCTGGCAGGGAGGGCTGAGGGAGTGTCAGGTGTGTCCACCTGGCAGGGAGGGCTGAGGGAGCTGTCAGGTATGTCCACCTGACATGGAGGGCTGAGGAGTGTCAGGTGTGTCCACCTGACAAGGAGGGCTGAGGGAGTGTCAGGTGTGTCCACCTGACAGGGAGGGATGAGGGAGTGTCAGGTGTGTCCACCTGGCAGGGAGGGCTGAGGGAGTGTCAGGTGTGTCCACCTGGCAAGGAGGGCTGAGGGAGTGTCAGGTGTGTCCACCTGACAGGGAGGGCTGAGGGAGTGTCAGGTATGTCCACCTGACAAGGAGGGCTGAGGGAGTGTCAGGTGTGTCCACCTGGCAGGGAGGGCTGAGGGAGTGTCAGGTGTGTCCACCTGGCAGGGAGGTCTGAGGGAGTGTCAGGTGTGTCCACCTGACAGGGAGGGCTGAGGGAGTGTCAGGTGTGTCCAAATGATGAGGAGGGCTGAGGGAGTGTCAGGTGTGTCCACCTGACAGGGAGGGCTGAGGGAGTGTCAGGTGTGTCCAACTGACAGGGAGGGCTGAGGGAGTGTCAGGTGTGTCCACCTGACAGGGAGGGCTGAGGGAGTGTCAGGTGTGTCCACCTGGCAGGGAGGGCTGAGGAGTGTCAGGTGTGTCCACCTGACAGGGAGGGCTGAGGGAGTGTCAGGTGTGTCCACCTGACAAGGAGGGCTGAGGGAGTGTCAGGTGTGTCCACCTGACAGGGAGGGCTGAGGAGTGTCAGGTGTGTCCACCTGACAAGGAGGGCTGAGGGAGTGTCAGGTGTGTCAACCTGACAGGGAGGGCTGAGGGAGTGTCAGGTGTGTCCACCTGACAGGGGGGCTGAGGGAGTGTCAGGTGTGTCCACCTGGCAGGGAGGGCTGAGGGGAGTGTCAGGTGTGTCCACCTGATAAGGAGGGCTGAGGGAGTGTCAGGTGTGTCCACCTGGCAAGGAGGGCTGAGGGAGTGTCAGGTGTGTCCACCTGACAGGGAGGGCTGAGGGAGTGTCAGGTATGTCCACCTGACAGGAGGGCTGAGGGGAGTGTCAGGTGTGTCCACCTGACAGGGAGGGCTGAGGGAGTGTAAGGTGTGTCCACCTGACAGGGAGGGCTCTGGGAGTGTCAGGTGTGTCCACCTGACAGGGAGGGCTGAGGGAGTGTCAGGTGTGTCCACGTGGCAGGGAGGGCTGAGGGGAGTGTCAGGTGTGTCCACCTGACAGGGAGGGCTGAGGGAGTGTCAGGTGTGTCCACCTGACAGGAGGGATGAGGGAGTGTCAGGTGTGTCCACCTGACAGGGAGGGCTGAGGGAGTGTCAGGTGTGTCCACCTGGCAAGGAGGGCTGAGGAGTGCCAGGTGTGTCCATCTGACAGGGAGGGCTGAGGGAGTGTCAGGTATGTCCACCTGACAGGGAGGGATGAGGGAGTGTCAGGTATGTCCACCTGACAGGGAGGGCTGAGGGAGTGTCAGGTGTGTCCACCTGACAGGGAGGGCTGAGGGAGTGTCAGGTGTGTCCACCTGACAGGGAGGGCTGAGGGAGTGTCAGGTGTGTCCACCTGACAGGGAGGGCTGAGGGAGTGTCAGGTGTGTCCACCTGGCAGGGAGGGCTGAGGGAGTGTCAGGTGTGTCCACCTGACAGGGAGGGCTGAGGGAGTGTCAGGTGTGTCTACCTGGCAGGAGGGCTGAGGGAGTGTCAGGTGTGTCCATCTGACAGGGAGGGCTGAGGGAGTGTCAGGTGTGTCCACCTGATAAGGAGGACTGAGGGAGTGTCAGGTGTGTCCACGTGGCAGGGAGGGCTGAGGGAGTGTCAGGTGTGTCCACCTGACAAGGAGGAGCTGAGGGAGTGTCAGGTGTGTCCACCTGACAGGGAGGGCTGAGGGAGTGTCAGGTGTGTCCACCTGACAGGGAGGGCTGAGGGAGTGTCAGGTGTGTCCACCTGGCAGGGAGGGCTGAGGAGTGTCAGGTGTGTCCACCTGACAGGAGGGCTGAGGGAGTGTCAGGTGTGTCCACCTGGCAGGGAGGGCTGAGGGAGTGTCAGGTGTGTCCACCTGGCAGGGAGGGCTGAGGGAGTGTCAGGTGTGTCCACCTGGCAGGGAGGGCTGAGGGAGTGTCAGGTATGTCCACCTGACAGGGAGGGATGAGGGAGTGTCAGGTGTGTCCACCTGGCAGGGAGGGCTGAGGGAGTGTCAGGTGTGTCCACCTGATAAGGAGGGCTGAGGGAGTGTCAGGTGTGTCCACGTGGCAGGGAGGGCTGAGGGAGTGTCAGGTGTGTCCACCTGACAAGGAGGGCTGAGGGAGTGTCAGGTGTGTCCACCTGACAGGGAGGGCTGAGGGAGTGTCAGGTGTGTCCACCTGACAGGGAGGGCTGAGGGAGTGTCAGGTGTGTCCACCTGACAGGGAGGGCTGAGGGAGTGTCAGGTGTGTCCACCTGACAGGGAGGGCTGAGGGAGTGTCAGGTGTGTCCACCTGGCAGGGAGGGCTGAGGGAGTGTCAGGTGTGTCCACCTGGCAGGAGGGCTGAGGGAGTGTCAGGTGTGTCCACCTGGCAGGGAGGGCTGAGGGAGTGTCAGGTATGTCCACCTGACATGGAGGGCTGAGGAGTGTCAGGTGTGTCCACCTGACAAGGAGGGCTGAGGGAGTGTCAGGTGTGTCCACCTGACAGGGAGGGATGAGGGAGTGTCAGGTGTGTCCACCTGGCAGGGAGGGCTGAGGGAGTGTCAGGTGTGTCCACCTGGCAAGGAGGGCTGAGGGAGTGTCAGGTGTGTCCACCTGACAGGGAGGGCTGAGGGAGTGTCAGGTATGTCCACCTGACAAGGAGGGCTGAGGGAGTGTCAGGTGTGTCCACCTGGCAGGGGGGCTGAGGGAGTGTCAGGTGTGTCCACCTGGCAGGGAGGTCTGAGGGAGTGTCAGGTGTGTCCACCTGACAGGGAGGGCTGAGGGAGTGTCAGGTGTGTCCAAATGATGAGGAGGGCTGAGGGAGTGTCAGGTGTGTCCACCTGGCAGGGAGGGCTGAGGGAGTGTCAGGTGTGTCCACCTGACAGGGAGGGCTGAGGGAGTGTCAGGTGTGTCCACCTGACGGAGGGCTGAGGGAGTGTCAGGTGTGTCCACCTGGCAGGGAGGGCTGAGGGAGTGTCAGGTGTGTCCACGTGGCAGGGAGGGCTGAGGGAGTGTCAGGTGTGTCCACCTGGCAGGGAGGGCTGAGGGGAGTGTCAGGTGTCCACCTGGCAGGGAGGTCCTGAGGGAGTGTCAGGTGTGTCCACCTGACAGGGAGGGCTGAGGGAGTGTCAGGTGTGTCCAAATGATGAGGAGGGCTGAGGGAGTGTCAGGTGTGTCCACCTGGCAGGGAGGGCTGAGGGAGTGTCAGGTGTGTCCACCTGGCAGGGAGGGCTGAGGGAGTGTCAGGTGTGTCCACCTGGCAGGGAGGGCTGAGGGAGTTTCCGGGGGGGCGCCGCCCCGCTCCTCGGCTCTTACCAGCCGGTGCTGAACTCCACGTGGGCGCCAAAGAAGCCGACCACGGGGGCCGTGGCCGCCCGCCAGCCCTGCAGCCGGGCCCGGATCAAGCCTTCCCGCCGGCTGTTTGCGCACGACCTTCACGAGCCCGGGGTACCTCTTGTTCACGTACTGGTCCAGGTTGAACTTGAGCTCGACTGTGGAGACACACACCCAGCTCAGCGCCGCCCACAGCGCCAGGAACATGATTTCCACAGAGGGGTCGGGGGACGCGCCTGCACATCCAGGGCGGGGCCTCAGGACGGGGGTGGGACTACAGGCTGGGGACGGCCCACACATCCGGGCGGGGCCTCAGGCCGGGGGTGGGACTACAGGCTGGGGACGCCCACACATCCGGGGCGGGGCCTCAGGCCGGGGGTGGGACTACAGGCTGGGGACGGCCCACACATCTGGGGCGGGGCCTCAGGCCGGGGGTGGGACTACAGGCTGGGGACGGCCCACACATCTGGGGCGGGGCCTCAGGCCGGGGTGGGACTACAGGCTGGGACGGCCCACACATTTGGGGCGGGGCCTCAGGCCGGGGGTGGGACTACAGGCTGGGGACGTGCCCGCACCTCCCGGGGCGGCCTCAGGCTGGGGGTGGGACTACAGGCTGGGGATGGACTAGTAGTGGGGCCACAGGGGCAGGGCCATCTCTGGGGGCAGGGCCAAGATTAGGGCGAGGCCACAGACCAGAGCAGGACCTATATCCATGGGAGGAGCCTCAATCCAGGGTGGGACCACTCAGCTGAGAAAGTCACACATCCTGGGTGGGGCCATGACATGGAGACAAGTTGCTTCTGCTGTGCAAAGGTGGGGAGGGCTGTGCAAGGGTGCGGAGGCTATGTAGAACTATGCAGGCTGTGCAGGGGTATGGAGGGCTGTGCAGGGATGCGGTCGGCTGTGCAGGGATGCAGAGGGCTGTGCAGGGAGTGGAGGGCTGTGCAGGGGTGTGGAGGGCTGTGCAGGGATGCGGAGGGCTGTGCAGGGATGCAGAGGGCTGTGTAGGGGGGTGGAGGGCTGTGCAGGGGTGTTGTGGAGGGCTGTGCATGGGTAGGGAGGGCTGTGCAGGGGGGGGGGGAGGCCTGTGCAGACATATGCAGGCTGAGCATGGGTGTGGAGGCTGTGCAGGGTGTGGAGGGCTATGAAGGGATGCGGAGGGCTGTGCAGGGGTGTGGAGGGCTGTGCAGGGAGTGGAGGGCTGTGCAGGGGTGGGGATGGCTGTGCAGACATGTGCAGGGGTTGGAGGGCTGTGCAGGGGGTGGAGGGCTGTGCAGGGGTGTGGAGGCTGTGCAGGGTGTGGAGGGCTGTGCAGGGATTCAGAGGGCTGTGCAGGGGTGTGGAGGGCTGTGCATGGGTGTGGAGGGCTGTTCAGGGGTGGGAGGGCTGTGAGGGAGTGGAGGGCTGTGCAGGGGTGTGGAGGGCTGTGCAGGGATGCGGAGGGTGTGCAGGGATGCAGAGGGCTGTGTAGGGGTGTGGAGGGCTGTGCAGGGGTGTTGTGGAGGGCTGTGCATGGGTAGGGAGGGCTGTGCAGGGGTGGGGAGGCCTGTGCAGACATATGCAGGCTTGTGCATAGGTGTGGAGGCTGTGCAGGGTGTGGAGGGCCATGCAGGGATGCGGAGGGCTGTGCAGGGGTGTGGAGGGCTGTGCAGGAGTGGAGGTTGTGCAGGGTGTGGATGGCTGTGCAGGGGGTGTGGAGGGCTGTTCAGGGTGTGGAGGGATGTGCAGGGGTGTGGAGGGCTGTGCAGACATATGCAGGCTGTGCAGGGGTGTGGAGGCTTGCGGGTGTGGAGGGCTGTGCAGGGGTGTGGAGGGCTGTGCAGGGGAGTGGAGGGCTGTGCAGACATGTGCAGGGGTGTGAAGGGGTGTGGAGGGCTGTGCAGGGGAGTGGAGGGGCTGCAGGGGTGGGGATGGCTGTAGCAGACATGTGCAGGGGTGTGAAGGGCTTGCAGGGGTGTGGAGGGCTGTACAGGGGTGTGGAGGGCTGTGCAGGGATAGGGAGGCCTGTGCAGACCTATGCAGGCTGTGCAGGGGAGTGGAGGGCTGTGCAGGGATGGGATGGCTGTGCAGACATGTGCAGGGGTGTGGAGGACTGTGCAGGAGTAGGGAGGGCTGTGCAGGGGGTGTGGAGGGCTGTGCAGGGGAGTGGAGGGCTGTGCAGGGGTGTGGAGGGCTGTGCAGGGATGCGGAGGGCTGTGCAGGGATGTGGAGGGCTGTGCAGGGTGTGGAGGGCTGTGCAGGGGTGTGGAGGGCTATGCAGGGGTGGGAAGGGCTGTGCAGGGGTGGGGAGGGCTATGCAGGCATATGCAGGCTATGCAGGGTGTGGAGGGTGTGCGGGGGTGGGGAGGGCTGTGCAGGGGTGGGAGGTTGTGCAGGGGGGGGTAGGAAGGGCTGTGCAGACATGTGCAGGGGTGTGGAGGGCTGTGCAGGGGAGTGGAGGGCTGTGCAGGGGTGGGGATGGCTGTGCAGACATGCAGGGGTGTGGAGGACTGTGCAGGGGTGTGGAGGACTGTGCAGGGGTGTGGAGGGCTGTGTAGGGATGCGGAGGGCTGTGCAGGGGTAGGGAGGCCTTGCAGGGGGTGGGGACGGCTGTGCAGGGGAGTGGAGGGGCTGTGCAGGGGTGGGGACGGCTATGCAGACATGTGCAGGGGTGTGGACGGCTTGCAGGTGTGAAGGGCTGTGCAGGGATCGCGGAGGGCTGTGCAGGGATGTGAAGGGCTGTGCAGGGTGTGGAGGGCTGTCCAGGGGTGTGGAGGGCTGTGCAGGGGTGGGAAGGGCTGTGCAGGGGTGGGGGGAGGGCTGTGCAGGCATATGCAGGCTATGCAGGGGTGTGGAGGCTGTGCAGGGTGTGGAGGGGTGTGCAGGGGTGTGGAGGGCTGTGCAGGGGTGGGAGGGTTGTGCAGGGGTGGGGGACGGCTGTGCAAGGGGTGTGGAGGGCTGTGCAGGAGTGGAGGGCTGTGCAGGGGTGGGGGATGGCTGTGCAGACACGTGCAGGGGTGTGGAGGACTGTGCAGGGGTGTGGGGGGCTGTGCAGGGATGCGGGAGGGCTGTGCAGGGATGCGGAGGGCTGTGCAGGGGGTAGGGAGGCCTGTGCAGGGGTGGGGACGGCTGTGCAGGGAGTGGAGGGCTGTGCAGGGGTGTGGAGGGCTGTGCAGGGGTGCGGATGGCTGTGCAGGGGTAGGGAGGCCTGTGCAGACCTATGCAGGCTGTGCAGGGCTGTGTGTGTCCACTCCCCTTTTCCCTGGTGCCAGGTGCCCAGAGTCGGTACCATCTGGCACAGCTGTTCACCCTGTCACCAGGTGCTGACGATACTGCAGGGCTGCCTACCCACGTGTGGCTCGAGCCCACCTGCCACTCTTCCCAGGAGCCCCTGTCTGAGCTGCCCACACTGTAGTGTACACACTAGGGCCTGCTGCTCCTTGGAAGGCTCCTCCCAGGTCCAGAGCAAGACAGCGGCCCCACAACAGGTGCCAGCCGCAGCTCAGTGAGGGGGCTGCAGTGGCCCCGGCTCCCTCCACTCCTGGGACCCCCCCAGAGGGTCAGTCCTAATCCTCCCAGATTTAGGGGCCTGGACCCAAAACCGTGTGTCTGTGGCAGGAAGAGGGGCCATGTGCGAGGCTCTAGCGGGGGCAGCAGGGAGGGTCCTCCTGGGCCGCGGTGTCTCACCGTGGTCGCTGCTGTCGTCCACCAGGATGACCTCCTTGAGCAGCTGTGGGGCGTGTGGTTGACCACGCTGTGCACTGAACGGAGCACCACTGACAGCGCCTGACGAAGATGAAGACCACAGACACCTGCGGCAGCGCCTGCGGGTAGCTCATCTGCCGGCACCTGCAGGGGGTCGTGGGCTCGGGAGGCTCCAGACCGCAGCCGTCTGGGCACCAGAGGGAAGGGGGCAGCAGCCGGCTGCTCATTGAGGCGCCGTGTTGCAGGTGCGGTGGCCACCGGCTCTCAGGCCATAGCACCCACAGGGGCAGCTCCTGCTCTTCACCTGTCCAAGTGACCCATCTCCGAAGTTCGCAGCCTGAGCCCCTGGGCCGCACCTGGCTACGCCTACAGGCACACCCCCAGGACCACTTAAATATTCTCTCTGCTGCCCAATCATCGTGGGACTAGCTAGATCTTACTGGTATCTTTGCCTGGCCATGTTGGATCTCTAATTAGACCAGAGCGAAATGGCCCAGGTATGATGTGGTGTAAGTTTGACGGTGCAAGGTGTGATGGTGCCCGGTGATGGAGCGAGTATGCTGTAATGTCGATGTGAAGATCACAGGGTGACAGGGACGTATGCCTGGGCTCTGCGGCTACCTATACTGTCTCACCGTTTGAGCCTGTAGTCGGGGATGGTGCGGTCCAAGGAGATGCGGTCGCTGAGCTGTGCGCTAGCCGCACTCCTCGTATTTGCTCTCCGTCTCCTGGCTGTCCTCATGCAGCGTGGCTGCCACACCACCCTGGCCCAAGCCTCCTGGCCCCTCCACCAGGCCGATGGGCTTGGCAAGGCCTGGCAGGACAAGAGAAGATGGTGAGGGCCCCTGCACCACGTGTCCTGTCCTGGCTCCCCAACCGCCTGCTCTGCAGTCTCTCCCCAGACCCCCGGAGCCTGCAGCGACGCCAGACTGGGGCTGGCAGACGGAGGCCGCATGCCCAAGTCCAGGGTTGGGGCTGCTCCAACACGCGGGCCGAAGTGAGAGTCTGAGTCAGCCTTGACTAACTGACCCCACGTCCTGGCTGACGACTGACCCCCACGTCCCAGGTGACAATCAACCCCATGTCCTGGGTGACGACTGACGCCACATCTCATCCTGAGTGACAAGCAACCTGCATCCCAAGTGACAAGCAACCCTGTATCCTGGGTGACCCCACATCCCATTCCGGTAACAGACAAGCCTCTATCCAGGTGACAATTGAGCATGTGTCTGGGTGATAACTGACCCTCTGTCCTGGGCAATGACTAAGCTTGTGTCCATGTGCAAACCAAGCCTGTGCCAGCATTGAACTCCCTGGTCCCATGAGAGCCACCAGCCTCATGCCATTGGATGCCCCAAGAACAGGGTCAAGGGTTCATTTGCGAATACAAAACAGCGGGACCTATCATGTGCTCTGGTCTGTGCTGTCGTGCTCAGCGGGCCACTCTCCCGTATGGATCGAGGCTCATGGTCCTAATGCTCTTTGGAAAGAATATGAAGAATTTCTCGTTGCTGTGCACAGCTTCTTTTGTTCTCTCCGACCAAACTCGCTCAAGCCCGTCAGCTTCGCTTACCCCATGCGCGACCCAGTTCAGGGAGAGTTTTGTGAGATTCTTCTTGAACTCCCTCTCCAGTAGTTCCGTCTCCCGAGTACTCAATACCTTTTCCTCCTCATCAAGCGCTTTGTCTAAAAGCTCCCCTCTCGGCTGCCTTTCTGGGGCACCCTCCCTGTCAGTTCTTCTCACACCTTTTACTTCAACCATGTGTGAGGATGTCTGTACCCTTGGACAGGCTCAGCCATTCACAGGTGTCTGCTTGGGATGACCCTGCCTTTGCCCCGACGCGCTTCCTCCGTGCTGAGTCCTGGCAGGCCTCCTCCTCTCTGCTGCTCCATCACAGCCCTGAGACAAGAATCACATTTCTGCTGTCCGAACATTTCTCTCTCAGCACACGTGTTCTCGGCTGAGCAGCGCTTTGGGCAAGAGGCCTGACTGTCTCCTCCAAGCCCTGCAGGGACCAGAGGTCTCCACCTCATCTTGCTGTGTCCGTGGACCGACGCGCCCCCTGCTGGGCAGGGTGACAGGGCAACTTCTCCCCAGGCTGCTTTATGCTGGCTCTTCCACACACATTCACACTCACACCCACACTCAGACTTGCGCTCCACACCCACATACACTCACACCCACACTCACACTTACACCCACACTCCATCATACACCCACCCACATTCATACTCACCCACACTTGTTGGAGGACAGGTTTAGCTAGTTTGGGAGCTTTGCTGTTTTGCCCACTCACAGCTTAATCTACTTAAACCAAGGTTCATTCTAATGAGACCTCTCTTCTATGTAAACACTGCTAGAGGGTGTGGCAGTTACAGAAGTCACCTTGACTGAATAACTTCTGACTTATACATCTACTAAGACTCCTATGTTTTCTAGATTGGGCACAGCTCCTCTTTATACCCACTGCACCCAGCATGGGACAGTTAGAATTTACCAGGAGACTACCATCCTGGCTACATTGAGACTATAGGAAGATTATAGGAAGGATCATACTAGTTTGCTCTCAAGCAGGCAAGTATACGGAGAACAAGATACTCAGAATCACCCTGGTGCAGATAATAAATAAGAAGGACCTTGTGGGTGCCATCTAGATTACATGAAGCTCATGAAATGAAGATGTGTTACTTTTATACCAGCCTCTCTCTCCAGTGTTTTACATAAGAGATAATCTCAGAAGAAGAGATTAGTCCTTGGGGCCGGAGCGATAGCTCAGCAGGTAGGGCATTTGCCTTGCACGCGGCCGGCCTCTGCTGGCTTGGGTTCAATCCCCGGCATCCCATATGGTCCCCTCGAGCACTGCCAGGAGTAATTCCTGAGTGCAGAGCCAGGAGTAGCCCCTGAGCATTGCCGGGTGTGACCCAAAAAGGCACTATTACTATCACTATCCTCCCGTTGATCATCTATTTGCTAGAGCGGACACCAGTAATATCTCCATATGTCCTTTCTCATGCTAGTAGATCCCAAAAGGTATCCGCTTGCTCCAGGAACATAAAGAGCCTCAAACCATTCCATCAGGTCATGGGAATGAGGTCTATAATTGTTACTGGTATTTGGCATATCAAATACAACACGGGTAGCTTGCCAGGCTCTGCCGCACGGGTAGCATACTCTTTGTAGTCATCTCAAAATCCAGCATTTATTGATGAACCGCGCAACTGCTTGCGGTCGCGCAAGCCAGGCTGTAATAGGCTGGTCTGCTGGGTGGAGTTCTGACGAGTGGGAAGTCCGGATGTGGAAAATGGAGGCCCTCATGGAGTGGAGGGTCGTGTGGTTTGTTAGGAGGCTCTGCTGGAGTGGCGAGCCAGGGGCTAGAACTGGCCATCCCCTCCCGGGCGCCTCATGAGCAGCTGGGCACAGGGATAGCCAGTAGCAGGTCCTGGTGTAACCTTTGTTTATACCTGTAATAGGGGGGCTGGAGTGATAGCACAGTGGGTAGGGCGTTTGCCTTACACGCAGCCTACAACGTAGCCAGAGTGGTAGTCTCCTGGTAAATTCTAACTGTCCCACGCGGGTGCAGTGGGTATAAAGAGGAGCTGTGCCCAATCTAAAAAAACATAGAAGGGGCCAGAGCGATAGTCCAGCAGGTAGGGCATTTGCCTTGCACTCGGCCTGCCCATGCCGGCCTGGGTTCGATCCCTGGCATCCCATATGGTCCCCCGAGCACTGCCAGGAGTAATTCCTGAGTGAAGAACCAGGAGTAATCCCTGAGCGCCGCCGCCGGGTGTGACCCAAAAATCAAAAAAAAAAAAAAAAGAAAGAAAACATAGAAGTCTTAGTAGATGTAGTAGATGTATAAGTCAGAAGTTATTCAGGGGTTCGATCCCGGCATCCCATATGGTCCCCCAAGCACTGCCAGGAGTAATTCCTGAGCAAAGAGCCAGGAGCAACTCCCTGAGCATCACTGGGTGTGACCCAAAAAAGCAAAAAGAGGGGCCGGAGTGATAGCCCAGCGGGTAGGGCGTTTGCCTTGCACGCGGCCGGCCTGTGCCGGCCTAGGTTCGATCCCCAGCGTCCCATATGGTCCCCGAGCGCCACCAGGAGTAATTCCTGAGTGCAGAGCCAGGAGTAACCCCTGAGCATCGCCGGGTGTGACCCAAAAAGCAAAAAAAAAAAAAAAAAAAAAAAAGAAACCAACTGTAATAGGGTGTGGCACCGCCTTTCTACACTCTGTTTAGGGTTCTTTGTTGACCCTCCCTATCACAGATCAGATTACTTTGGTGTATCTAAGGGGACTGACTGACTTGAGGCCCCCTTGTCCTTTTGCTCCTTCTTTTGGGTAGGACTCCTCTCGGGTGAGATCCTCTCTCTTTGGTGGGAGACTTAGGCTCTTTTGTATGGTGTAAGTTCGGACCAGAGCTAGAGTTCTTTCATTGTATTGGATTGCTGTGAAAGAGCTTTTGTACTATTAAAAGCCTTTTAGGAACTGCGCCGACTTGTGAGTTTTTATCTGTTCTCCCGGCGTCCTCGAGGTAGAAGAGAACTTCTGTCCTGACACTGTCGGGGACCCCGGAGGCATCCCTGACAGCCAAGAGTACCCCTGAGCATTGCCAGGTGTGATCCAAAAAAGCAAAACAACAACAACAACAACAATAATAATAATAATAATAAATGAATAAAATTAAGTGACCTGGCATTCTCCACTTTAGCTTCAGCCGTATCAAAGTGACCTGGTGTTCTCCACCTTAGCTCCAGCTGTATCATTAGTCATGCTCATACTCACACCCACACTCACATACACACTATGCACTCCTGCACACTCACGCCCACACACTCACTGCCCCCAGACTCCTACACCTACCTCCTGAGGCACAGGGTTCCTTTCTGACTTTCACGCACAAAGCAGGAATTTCCAGACAAACTGACTTGCAGGCTCTGAATTCCCCCGTAGAG
This sequence comes from Cryptotis parvus, assembly GCA_021461705.1. NCBI lineage: Eukaryota > Metazoa > Chordata > Mammalia > Eulipotyphla > Soricidae > Cryptotis > Cryptotis parvus. Next base: position 57,094 of record JAJIBD010032119.1, read on the forward strand.
AAGAAGCAGGGGTGCAGGTTAGAGATAGGGGCACTCAGGGGGGCCGGGCTCCTCGTGGTGCTGACCTTCAGAGTGCACACGTGGCTGCCAGCAGGTTTCCTGAGGCCAATGAGCTTCCCACGGGCTGCCCACCTTTATGCTCGGTCTGTGTGGGCGGCCGTGATTCTTCCGTGACTCTTCACTCAGAGGGAAGTGTGGCTTTCGCATTTCTCGCTTCTCTCAAGCCCCTGGTTTCCATCTGTCACAGCCACTTCCGCCAAGATTCTGGCGGAAACAGCCCAAATGGAGGGCTGTGAATCACGGATGGTCTGCTGGGAAGAAGAGGGAGTCAGGCGCTGGGAGGGCGCCTCCAGGGCGGCTTCTGTGTGAATGTCCTGAGCCTCTGTCCTGAAAGCATGGGCCCGGCACCCTCCGATGCCCCAGGCAGCTGTCACCCACGCGACTCCTAAGCCTGAAAATCGATGTTCCAGGAATTTTCGTAGGTTTGGCATCTCTGCAGATGAATTGTGAAGCAGTGGAATCGGAACGCCGGCATTGGTGGCGGCTGCCAGGGGCGCCGGCAGGGCAGAGACTATGCACACCACCCTCCTGAAGGACTCCAGAATGTTCAGCCAGTGCAACCATGAAGGTTTTGCGTCTCTCCTGAGATTTAATTGAGTGTCTGGAAAGCTAGATCGATGGATGAGTTCGTGATTTCAGCTGTGGAATGTGGGTGTGGCTTCTGAGGCCACTGGAACTATGGCTGGCTACCCCCACTCTGAGAAGATCCCAGAGTTCTCAACCCAATCTGATCAGATTAAAAGCCACAGTCATTGGGGCCGGAGCAATAGCCCAGCGGGTAGGGCGTTTGCCCTGCACGCCGGCCGGCCTGTGCCGGCCTGCGTTCGATACCCAGCATCCTATATGGTCCCCAAGCACCGCCAGGAGTAATTCCTGAGTGCAGAGCCAGGAGAAACCCCTGAGCATCGCCGGGTGTGACCCAAAAAGCAAAAAATATAAAAATAAAATAAAAAAATAAAAGCCACAGTTACTTCTTTTTTTTTTTTTTTGCTTTTTGGGTCGCCCTGCTCTCAGGAGTTTCTCCTGGATCTGCACTCAGGAATTACTCCTGGCAGCTCGGGGACCATATGGGATGCTGGGGATCGAACCTGACCAGCATGGGCCGCCGGCAGCAAGGCAAACACCCTACCCACTGGGCTATCGCTCCCGCCCCGCACAATCACTTCTACCTAAAATGCCACAAATGGGGCCAGAGTGATATCACATCGGGTAGGGTATTTGCCTTGCACGCAGCAGACCTGGGTTCGATCCTCGGCATCCCATATGGTCCCGGAGCACCGCCAGGAGTAATTCCTGAGCCAAGAGCCAGGAGTAACCCCTGAGCATCGCTGGGTGTGACCCAAAAAGCAAAAACAAACAAACAAGCAAAAAGAAAGGTGGTAGAATGGATTTCCAGCTCTTTCTCTTGGTAAAGTAAGCAAGAGTCAGATAGCATAAAGCCTTCCTCTTGGGACTGGAGTGATAGCATAGAGGGAGGGCATTTGCCTTGCATGCGGCTCACCTGGGTTTGATCCCCAGCATCCCAGATGGTCCCCCGAGCACCACCAGGAGTAATTCCTGAGTAATTCCTGAGTGCAGTCAGAAACCCGTTAGCATTTCCGGGTGTGACCAAAAAGGAAAAAAAAACTCGCATGGCCACAGGATCGAGGGTCTTGTGTTCTGGCTCCAGGGACTGACCAGGGGGCTGGGCAGGTGACCTGCGGGCTGAGCTCCATGATCATTCTGGAACCCCCTACACATGTCGCTCCCAGCTCGAATTTCTCAAGAGTCACACAAGAGTCCCAAGACAAGAGCCCAGTTCCACGTCCATGTCCACAGTGGAGACGCAGAGGGCCGCCTCCTGGACAGAGGCTGGGAAGCAGTAGGCACAGGGTGGACTCCACAGACACCCAGAAGGCCAAGGCTTCCCACAGGTCCCTGCAGGGCCTGGCAATGGGTCTCTGCCTATAGTGCCCTGCGTGTGCTGAGGGATGAGAGGCCACACTTCCTCAGATGCTCTGAGCCCCCAGGCACTGCGCTTCTCTGGGAGGGATGGACCAGGCCAGGCAGGCCACCTCCCACTAGGAATGTCTCCGGTGAGAATGGATATGGAAATGTGACCCGACTTCTTTTCCTTGTGTGTGCCAAGGAAGGATAAACTGTCCTTTCAGAAAACGGTGCAGAGCCTTTCAAATACACAGACTGCCGAGCTGAACGGTCACCGTGCCCCCCAGCCGAGATCACTGCCACGTGAAGTGTCCTCAAAGCCCCTGGACCCCACAGCAGGGGAATCGCAGGATCACGGAGGGTGTCGATGGCCAAAGTTCACTGCCCCGACTCCCGGTCTGTGTGGAGGTGACCTTGTCCGATGGCAGCCACAGGGGGAGGAATGAAACCAGCCCCAGGCTCATCCTTTCTGAGTGAGGAAGCGGCACCACAGGCTGTCTGGGCCAGCAGAGGCCGGGGCAGGGACGGCAAGGCTGTGCTGGGGCCGGCTGCCTTCAGGATGCAGAACCCAGACAGTTGTGGGACACGTTCACCTTGTTCTTATCTCACAGTCTGTCTTCCCTGCGGGTCCAGGCTGGCCGGTTAGAGGTTCGGGCAACACGACCCTGACACGGCCACAGCGCCCTGCTGTGGGTTCCCGTGGCCTGACAAATGGTGCTAATTCGTTCTCTGGCCACATGTCTTTAACTGCTGGGCCCAGCAATGCTCGGGTTTGTAGCTCAGAGCAGGCCCAGGAGAATGAAGGTGGATGTACTTGAGCCGGACAGGACAGTGGTCTCGTGGGCAGAGTCTCTGCAATCAAAACTCAGGAACGAGGGGGCCGGAGGCGATAGCCCAGCAGGTAGGGCATTTGCCTTGCATGGCCAGCCTGGGTTCGATCCCGGCATCCTATATGGTCCCCTGAGCACCGCCAGGAGTGATTCCTAAGTGCAGAGCCAGGAGTAGCCCCTGAGCATTGCCGGTGTGACCCAAAAGAAAAAAAAAACTCGGGAACGCAGCAGAATCTCTGCCATAAGGTGCTTTCCCGTGTGGATGTCTCCCAGCTCTGAGCGAAGGAGCCGTCCCACCGTTGGGAGAGAGTGGGGCCGGAGGCAAGTGCCAGGGAGGGCCCATGTGGATGGCCGCACCCTCGCCTGCCCCTTCCCGTGGGCCTTGAGCTCAGGCAGCCCCTCCACGCTTCTCCCCGTGCCCCTTGGCACTCCTCAGGCTGCTGCTCTGCAGACGGGAGACATCTACACCGGTCAGATCCTAGGAGGGCACGTAGGCGTCCGCCTGGGGCAGACGCAGATGCGAGACCTACAGCATCAATTCTCTGATGTCCTGACCGCAGAGGTCTGGCTGCCTCACCCCAGGGCCCTCCTGCTCCTTGGGCGCCAGCTCACTGGACACCCCTGTCCGAGGCACGTCCTGACCTGCACCCAGCTCTTAAACGACGTTCTTGGAAGTCAGAACTGTGAACTGTCTAGCAGAGAGCCGTGGAGCTGACTCGGGCCTGAGCTCTGCAGCCAAGCAGACAAGGTCCCACTCCACAGACGCCTGGTGATGCGCAACGTCATGTGCTCAGTCTGGGTCCAGGGAGAGCCGGTGGGTGGGGCCCACCCCCAACAGCCCACAGCCACACCTCAAGGGTGTCCTAAGCGCAAATGCAATCACCACAGAACAGAGACACTAGCACAAAGGCTGCTCTTGCCATTGACCAAGCTCCGCAGCAGGCTGGCCACACTGCCCCTCAGCACCCCCTTAGAGCCAGCACGATGCCCAAACTCCTCAGAACCCATCAGGCCCCTAGTCACACTTCTGAGGGTTCAGGTGGCTGTCTCTGTCCCCCTGCGTGTGAGGCACCAGGTCACCAGGAAGTAGCCAGAGCCCTGCCTCCCCCGGCTGCCAGAGGGTTCCAGGACCCCCACTGTTGACCGGACACAGTGGACATGAGGCACCCCAGCACCTGGCGTAGCGTGTTGGGGGCTGAGTGCCAGAGCCCAGTTGCTGTCCCTGCATGATCATGACTCGGACAGGTCAGTGATCACTCTGGCAGCCCGTATGGATGTGGGGCTCACAGGCCATGCCTAGGTGAGGCACCGCCAGGCGTGCAGGCATGACGGTGCCCGTTCCTGGGTCCCGGAGGCACCCATCCAAGGCAGCTTGGAGGTCAGCTGGACACCCCCAGCTCTGGCACTCCGTGACACAGTCAGGGCAAACAAAGTGAGTCATGGGAGAGTTTGGCTTGAAACTCCCTCCTGCTTTCTGGGGAAGGGCCGGGTATCAGGGTCACAGTTCCGGTGCTGAATGAGATACATCTGTGGAGGCTGAGGCCCACAGGAGAGTGCTGGACGCCCCTCAGAGTGTCTCTGGCCTGGAGCCCCACAGCCTTGGGCTGCCAGCACTGTCCTCTCGAAGCCACGCCCCTACCCCAGCAGGTGTGACCTTTGCCTTCCTGCCCCTCCTGGGGGTCCTGTCACTGCCAGCAGCAAATCCTGAAAGATTCCCAGGTCAGACCTGGGCCGAGCACGGGTCCCCAAGAGGAAGGTCACAGCTTCACCCAAGGAGGAGGAGGGACAGAGGCAAAGGACCAGAGAGACGTGGACAGGAGGGGACAGGAGGGGAAGGCGAGGAGGAAAGTGCAACGGGGGAGCGACAAGCAGGAGGAGGAGCAGGGGAGGCAGAGGTGAAGCGAGGGTCCCTCCCACTCCTGATGCCCTTTGTCCCGTGGACATGAGAAGGAGCCGAGCTGCTGTCACATGACGCACACCAGTGTTTTATATAACCCCCGCTCCCCAGAACTCAGACTGAGACACACCACAGCATCCTGTGGGGACGCCGCCTGGCTCAGAGGGAGAGTCGGCCCCTGAGCTCCACTTCCCTCCCCCTATGGCCTCAGACAAAGGGAGGCCAAGGCTGGAGCCCCCAGACACAGCCCTGTGATACAAGGGTCTCCCGGTGGTGACACCCCCTCGCCCACTCTGTCCTCTCCTGAGGACACCTCAGCACCCCTTGAGACGCCCCAGCCCCTGGGAGAGGCCTGAGGAGGAGGTGTTTGTCCTGTGTCAGCCGCGCCGGTGCTTGGAGCCCCCAGGAAGCAGCAGCCTCCTGCCAGGGCGGGTTCTTTGTGGCAGTTCCCAGCCCTGGGCTCAACCCACCCACTGCCCTGTGAGCCCCCAGCTTCTGCTCACAGCAGACCTCTGGTCAGAGGTGGTGATCGCAGGCCGATGCCCTGAATTCGGGTCACAGCAGCTGTTTCCCTAGGGGGCCTCAGGCTCTCTCAGGGACAAGCTGGGATCTACTGATTCCCAGTGGGTGGGGGCTGAAGGTTGACAACCGGGCCAGCGAGTCCTTCACAAACCACCAGGAGCTTCTTTTATAAACTGCCCTGTGGGGCACAGGGGGACGGCCAGGTCTCCTTGGGCGGCTGAGTGCCAGGGGCAAGGCTGCTGGACACGTAGCCCCGCCCGCCCACCCCCGCCCGCGCCTGCTCACCGTTCAGCTGGTTGTACACCACATCCTCCAGGTGGTCCAGCCGCTCCAGGATGGCTTCGTGGTCCCCCGGCGAGCCCGCCCTGCTGTGCCGGCCGCGCCCCTGCGATCAGCTCTGCGCTCCGGCTGCACGAGCCCCTCGGAGCGGTTCTGCAGGCGGCAGTACACGGAGAAGAGGACGATGCCCACGAACACCAGGATGTTGACGGTCAGCAAAGTTTTGATCTTCCTGGCCACCGCCATGAACGCGAATGGGAGCTGGGGTCGCCTCACCCACAGGCCATGCTGGCGCCCGCAGGCCCTCCACCAGGCCAGCCCGGGGGAGGCGCGGGTGGGGCCTAGCCCTCGGGCAGGGCGCTGGGCGCTGTCCTCTCTGCAGGACGCTGTCGCTCTGCGCCCGCGCCCGCGGAGCAGGCTCTGTCCCTTCAGCACCAGCAAAGCGGGAGCTGTCCCTTCAGCACCTCCGGGAGCCGCCGGGCACTGCCTGGCCCCGCGCTCAGCCGCCGCCCAGGGTCCCCGCGTCCAGGGGCTGGCCCCGCCGGAGGGCGCAAGGGGCGGCCGGCATCCTCCGCAGAGGGCGGGCCTCGGGCCGCAGACGGGCTCTGGGCTCTGGGCTCCGGGCTCCGGGCTGCCGAGCGGCTCCTGCCCGCCCCCAGCTACGGCGCCGGTGCGGAGTGACGCGGCCGCTCATCAGCATGCACGCGGGGCGCCTCGCCCGGGACCGCCCTGCCCGGCCCGCGCCCGGCAGGCGCAGGGGGCAGGACAGCAGGAAGGGGTGCGCGCCCAGGGACCACACCAAGGACACTCAGCCTGGCAGGGACAGAGTGTAGCCCTGATCCCATCCTCCGCACCCCTCCGCCCCCGCCCCAGGTCTCCAGCCAGCTCAGACTTGACCCAGGAAGCAGCCCGGGAGGAACGAGGCAGGGTCAGCGGCTCTGCGGTCTCAAGCCACACTGAGCCAACGACTGCTGGGACGAGGCCTGGAAAGCTGAGCCCAAGCACAGTTCAGGTTTCAGTGGCACAGGACAGCAGCAGCTGGGCACTTGGCAGCCACCAGACAGGGCGGAGCACAGTCCTAGCCCCCCTCCCCACCCTCTCTGAGCCGCGGTCCAGCCTTCTTTCACACAAGAAAACACTTCTACTCCCCAGGGTCAACTCAAACCCCCAGAGAGCACAGAAACTCCCTGGAGGGAGGCGCCTTCTCTCGGCCCCACATAGCCCCAGGCCGGCAGCTGAGAGCAAACAACAGTGGGTCCCTGTCACCAGCTGGTTCTGGGCAGGGACTCATGCAGAGATGACAACGAGACAAGGTCCCCGGCCACACGTGTATCTTTTGTGTGTCTGTGCCCATGTGCACATGTTGGCATGTGCCGTGTCCATGTATGACTGTGTGCTCATACATGTATTGTGCATATGTGTTTGTGCACCCATGTATTGCATGTGTTTGTGCACATGTGTGTATGTGTGTACATGCATGTATGCACATGTGCATGTATATACATGTGTGTGAGTGTTGCATGTGTGTGCATGTGTATACATGTGTGTGAATGCATGTGTGTGAGTGTGCATGCATGTGTATACATGTGTATGCATGTACGTGATTGTGTGCATGAGTGTGAGTGTTGCATTGTGTGCATGTGTATGCATGTGTGTGAGTGTGTGCATGTGTGTATGCATTGTATACATGTGTGTGCATGTCTTTGCATGTGCATGCATGTGTATACATGTGTATGCAGGTGTGTGAGTGTGCATGAGTGCGGTTTTTTTTTTGCTTTTTGGGTCACACCCAGCAATGCTCAGGGGTTTCTCCTGGCTCTGCACTCAGGAATTACTCCTGGCGGTGCTTGGGGACCATATGGGATGCCGGGGATCGAACCCGGGCCGGCATAGGCCGACCGTGTGCAAGGCAACGCCCTACCCGGCTGGGCTATAGCTCCAGCCCCCATCATGAGTGCGTTTGTATGTATGTGTTGGTGTGTGTACATGGGAGGAGTACTTCAGAGTTCGATGGTTCTGAATTCTTTCCAGACCCTGACCCCAAGTATACCAGCCTTGCCGCATGGGTATCACATGACCCTGTGGAGTCTGATGAGAACTGAGGGACCCAAACTTGCTCGTTTTGTTCTCAGGAACTTCCTCACCAGGAAGGACCCCGCGATTGGGTCTCAAGAACAGCTGTCCACAGCGTGTTTAGCATATGAATTGCTCCTTCTGAGAAGAGTCTGGAGTTTTCTGCTTTTAATTATTGCTCAGAAAGTGTTCTACAATGCAGCAAATGCGAGGGCTGCTCTGCCTTTGACAAACAGCTGACCACACCCTCCCCAGGAAATACCAGATCACCTAAAGGCCCAGACTTCTGCAACAACAGCATTTGCGCAGGGCCTTGCTGGGCCCCTGAGCTTTTTTTTTCTTTTTTGGGTCACACCTGGCAATACTCAGGGGTTACTCCTGGCTCTGCATTCAGGAATTACTCCTGGCGGTGCTCAGGGGACCATATGGGATGGGGGGATCGAACCAGGGTCAGCTGTATGCAAGGCAAACGCCCTACCCGCTGGACTATCGCTCCGGCCTGGGCCCCTGAGCTTTACCTGACCAGGAGCAGCAGGAAACTCACCACAGAGCAAATTTCTGATCATCCTCAGATTCTTGTGGAAACTGAGGCTGAGAGAAGCAGAGAGCTCAAGGTCACATGCATGCAGAGCATAGAACTGGGATTCAAGTCCAGATAATTTGGCTCCAGAGTCAGTTATTAGCCAGTGCTGAAGGGGAAATCGACCACTTTTCACTGTACGTCTATTGAAAGTGATGCCGAGCTGGATTTCAGGAGAGGTTTTCTTGCTCATGCACATACATTGCACTGCAGCAAGAGGGATCTGAGCTGCAGGAGAAGCAAGACACCTCTTGGCCCCTGGGTGGCCAGCACCCCCACGCTCCTCACCCCAATAGAGTCCCTGGACAGCTGTCTGGCCGCTGGGAACTGCTGGAGGGGCCCTGAGCTGGTCCCAGGATGAGGGACGAGGACCTACAGAATCACAAATGTCGCCAGGGAAGCCTTAACTATTCAGGGTGGTCCCAGCCAGCCTGGGCAGGGGTGGGGACCTTTAGGCGGTAGGCAGGGAGAGACATAGGGACAGAGAGAGAGAGCGAGAGAAAAGAGAGAGAGAGACAGAGACAGAGAGACAGAGAGAGAGAGCAGGACGGGGAGAGGGAGAGACAGTCAGAAACAGATGGGGGTGGGTCCCAAGTCACAGAACCCAGAACATTGTCCAGGCACGGCAAATGTTCTCATCTCTGGCACCCCTCCATCCCCACCGACTCACTGTTTCCTTGATGGAAGGACCCCAGTCAGGGCCTGAAGCAAAGCCAAGGTGCAGAAAGATGGCAGACGGGAGTGCACCAGCACGCAGCCTCTGCCCCCTTGTCTGATTCAGTGTGAGAACAAGCTGTCCCAAACCACAGTCACACACTCCTCCATCAGCCTTTCTGCAGACACAGATGAGAAGAGTGGGGTCACCACACCACAGAACCAGGGGCTTCTCTCTTTATGCAGGGGGACCCCTCTCGAGTGCAGGAGGCCTCGTCATACTCCCTGCTCCATGGGGCCCACAGCAGCCAGTCCCAGGTGGCTAGTACTGAGCTAGGAGTGAGGGTCAGCGTCCACTCAGGGCCAACAGAGAATCTGTTGCTGAGCAGTGCTGGGAGCAGTTCACTCCCTGGTACTGCATATTGCCCCAAAAGCATCCTAAAAAGTGACTCGTTAGCATCAAATAGGCCATGGGGCAGCATCTTCCAGCAGGCCTCCCGCTGCCCCAGGCCTTACCTGCTGATGTGCCAGTCCCCAGCCCGAAGCTCCGACACTGTGTCTCCTCCTGACAAAGCGTCCTGGACGGGTTTTCCTCCAGGGCATTTGGGGGCTAACAGGGAACCATGCTGGGGGCGGAGTGGGAGAGAGGAGGCAGGAGCTGCCAGTCAGTAGGGGACCCGTCAGGCCCAGCAGGGGCCGGAGCACTGCTCTGGGGCTGGGGTGATCTCTGAGTTGAGGTTCACCAGTTCCACCCCTGGAGCTCAGAGTCGCTGAGAGCCGTGGCCAGGGCCTGAGGAAGGCAGCTGGCAGAAGCTTCAGCAAACCCTGCAGGGGCAGAGTACTGGAGGCAGAGGATGAGGTAAGGTCTTGAGGCTCCTACACCAGCTCATGAATCAAACTGCTTTAGTGCAGCAGCTCTTCCTGCCCACGTGAACACGTGCATGTGTGAACACGTGCACGCTAGCACATGCATGTACCTGGGTCATGCATGAGCACACACATGTACTTGCAGACACTGCACATCACCACCACAACACACCTGCATGCACATGATGCACATGCAAGCACACACACCCCAACATGTTAACAAACGTAACACGAGCACATGTACCATACACATGCCTGTATGCACACGTGCCAGCACACATGAACGCATGAAAAATACAGCATACACCACAAGTCAGTGAACATGTGTGCACACCCCCAACCTAGTGAGCACACAGCGTGCATCACGCATGAACACATGTCTGCACATAGGAACATGTGAACACATGACAGCACATAAACACTGAGAAAATGCCTGGACACCTGAACACATAAAACACACAGCACACATGAACTTGTGACATGTTGGCACATATAAACACCCATTCAAACATGTGGTTCACATAGGAGCACTTGCACACACATACAAATACACACGTGTACACACACATGCACACATACGTGTAAGTTCCAGGCACATCTCTGATGTCTTACGCACTGCCCTCTGACCTACTGCTGCGTGTCTGCTGCTCTGCGTCAGGGGCCACTGGGATGAGGCTCACAAGTCAGTGACCTGCGCACAGAGGCTGACAGCCTCTCATGGTGGCCCTGAGTTCTGGTCTCTGAGCCCACAGCTGAGAGCATGAGAGAGCTCCAGGCTGTGCATAGTGCCTGGGCTCAGTGGCGGCATGGCAGAGCCGCTAGACGTGGACACCAGGAAGGTTGTTTGTTTGTCTGTTTTTGCCTTTTGGGTCACATCCAACGATGCTCAGGGGTTCCTCCTGGCTCTGCACTCAGGACTTACTCCTGGCGTTGCTCAGGGGACCATATGGGATGCCGGGGATTGAACCCGGGTCGGCGGCGTGTAAAGCAAATGCCCTCCCCGCTGTGCTATCGCTCCGGCCCATACGGACACCAGGATGGGCATCGCCAGCTGTGCAGATCACACGAGGTCCCTTTCTGCAGCCTCATTTATAACCATCTGCCTGGCTGCAGGCTGCTCCATCCTAGAGCGTGGCTGGGGTGTTGCCAACTCTCACTACTATATAATTTAATCTAATTGATCAATTAAATCCAAATAATTTTTAACCAAGCTGTAATAACAGTTATCTCATTTCAGCACCACATATAATTTTCTTAACGATCTGATCAAAGGAAATCCCTTGAGACTGGTGTCTTTGGGGGACCTGGCTCTGCCTGCAGTCGGCCGGAGAGCGGCTCGCTCCGGTGCTCTGACACGGTAATTCCAAGAATCTGTGGGTGCTGGTCCTGGCTGCTGAGTGCTGCGGGTCTCTTGGGCTCTGCTATTGGGCTCTGTGGTTACCTGAGCACTGTCGTTTTTGTTCCTGGTGACCAGGTGGCCTCAGACATGGTGACTGACCATGCAGCTCTGCCCAGTGTACACTGAGGCTGCTGCAAAGCTGGCCCGGCATGTCCCACCTTTGGTGCTTGCCTGAGCACAGCCAGAAGCCTCGGCACTCTGAGGTGCCCTGTGGACAGCAGGTACAGGGTGAGGTTGCAGAAGACACCATCTCCCACAGGAAGGGACGTGGGCTGCAGCCTCTGAGGGAGCCAGCACGTGGGGGCGGAATGGGGGACTCAGGCTGGGTCCTTCACTCCACCCAGATTCCACCAGGAGCCTGCCTGATGACAGAATCCACTCAGAGGCGCCTGGAGATAGCACAGCAGGGAGGGCGTTTGCCTTGCCCAAGGCAGACCCCGGGTCGATGGGTTTTGCCATCCCATTGGTCCCCTAAGCATTGCCTGAAATTATTTCTGAGTATAGAGCCAGGAGTGACCCCTGAGTACTGCCTGGTTTGGCCCAAAAGCAAAAAAGAAATAAAAAGAAGCAAAAAGAAAGAAAAAGAAGCAAAAGAAAAGGAAAAGAAACCACCACACCAGGCTCTGGGTCCTGAGAACTTCTTTCTCTAGAGCCCAAAAAGCTGGGCCAGAGCACTCAGGTGCCATCTGGGGGCCCCTGGGCACCCACTGCCCTGTGCCCACTGCACCTCTCTGCTCCTGCCTTAGGGGCCTCCATCCCCTCAGCAGAGGAGTCGTGGCCCCAGCTCCAGCAGAACCAGCCCTTCTGTGCGGCTCCACGCAGCCTTGCTCTGCGCCCAGGGTGTCACTGGCTTCTCACTGCTGCCTGATCCGGGTGAGCTGCATCCCCAGACGGCGACTGTCGTAGCCTCACCTGGCGCTCTCCAGAGAGCAGCTCAGTGGTGTGAGGCCTCGGGAGGGTGGAACAGCCCAAGCTGAACAGTCAATGGGACAGGCTGGAACAGCCCAAGCTGAACAGCCAATGGGAAAGGTTGGAACAGCCCAAACTGAACAGCCAACGGGAAAGGCTGGAACAGCCCAAACTGAACAACGGGACAGTCTGGAACAGCCCAAGCTGAACAACGGGACAGGCTGGAACAGCCCAAGCTGAACAGCCAATGGGACAGGCTGGAACAGCCCAAGCTGAACAGTCAACGGGAAAGGTTGGAACAGCCCAAGCTGAACAGTCAACGGGAAAGGTTGGAACAGCCCAAACTGAACAGTCAACAGGACAGGCTGGAACAGCCCAAACTGAACAGTCAACGGGACAGGCTGGGGTGGGGCTTTGCTCACCTCCATGAACTCTGAGTGAAGCAGGGGGCAAAGTGCAAAGGTCAATGGGAGGCAGGGCTGGCTCACTGCCATGGACACTGCGAGAAAGGGTGGCCTGGGCAGCCTGGGGTGCCCCTCCGTCCAGGGTGCTGACGGCCCTCCTGGCAAACCTGCTTAGCTGACACCAGCCACTTCCCCATGACTGTCACTTGCTCCTAAGAGTCCTGCGGCTCTGACCCTTTGGCCTCTTCACACCCCGGGCACGAGATTCCAGCCAGGGCAGTGGAGCCCAGAACCCGATCGGCTCCCGGATGCAGACGCATAATGGAAGGCTATGCCTGTGGAGCCGGCAGCAAGAGGCCAGGGGCAGCCTCTGGCACGACTGTCCCCTCACCACGGCCTGCTGTGTCTCGGTTATCTGCGAATCGGGCCCTCACCTGGAGGGTCTGCTCTCTGGAAGGTGAGAGAAACGTGACCTCAAGGAGGCTCTCTTTCTTCACGAAAGGGGCCGAGACCTGCATTGTGGCCCGGCCTGGCCGTTCCACCACTTCCTTCTTTCCACCGGGAGTCTGTGCTTCTCGATGGTGGGTCTGAATCTTCGGGTCTGGGTTCGACTCATCCGGAGCCGTGAGACTGAGTCTTTCCCCATGCCGGAGGGAAGCAGGTGAGGCAGGAAGTGGACAGACACACAAGTGCCAGCAATGGCAGATGCTCAGAGCCCGGGTTTGTGGGCGGCCGGCACACAGCAGGGCAGCTCAGCAGCTGGCGCGGCACCTGGAAGGGACCCGCAGTAGCTGTCACCCATGCCGCAGAACACCCGTTGTAAGTGCATGGTGACTCAGCAGCCCCTCAGAAGCAGAGCCCAACGGAAGTTCCTCTCACCTGGGCCCCTCCCCGTGCCCCTCCCCTGTGGCCCACCCCTGCTGCACTAATCTCAGCGGCACCCACCTCCCCCGACCCACCTCACCCAGCAAAGGGGTCAAGGGAGTGCAGCCCACGTCCCCCCACACATCTCACAGCCTCGCCCTGAGCTCCAGGTCCTGCCAGAGGCTGTGCCTGGAAGAGGCAGAGCAGCACAGCCCCAGGCACGGTGCTCGCAGTGCCCATCGGTAGGGAACGTTCCAGCTCCCGCCATTCAGCCCCACCATCTGGACCCTGCGCTTGGGAGCCCTGGATGTCTGCTCGGCAACACTTTGTCTTGCCGGGTCCTGAGACTAGGAGCAACTGTGTGTGCAAAATACGTGCTTCCTTTCATATGCTATGGAGACACAGAACAGCTTGTTTCAAGCAACAAGGACCAAAAAAGGAAAGAAGGAGGGCAGCTTCTGCCAAGAGCACCCTACAGGCAGCCTGGCGGCTCTGCAGGGATGGAAAGAAAGTCCCCACACTGTGGGCATGTTCCCGCAGGCCCTCTGTGGGGTGCAGGCCTGGGGGGTGGCAGGTAGGGCCAAAAGGGGCTCACTGCAGAGGGTGTGCAGAGCCCAGAAGGAGGGAACCCCACCTTGGAGCACAAACGTGCTTGCATTTGTAAGACCATACGGAGCTGAGGGGTGCAGAGGGGGCCCCCTGAGAGGGTCTGGCAGGAATGACGGATATCAGCAAGATGTGCTGACCCTGCGGCCCACTGGTTGTTTGGCTGCAGCGAATGGGGGCACATGAGAAACACCCTTACGATACTGAGTGGATGGGGTCGGGGGCGATAGCCCAGCGGGTAGGGCGTTTGCCTTGCACGTGGCCGGCTCATGCCTGCCTGGGTTCGATCCCGACATCCCACATGGTCCCCGAGCACCGCCAGGAGTAATTCCTGAGTGCAGAGCCAGGAGAAACCCCTGAGCATCGCCGGGTGTGACCCAAAAAGCAAAAAAAAAGATACTGAGTGGATGGGGGTGGGAGCCTTTGGTGGCGGTAGGGGCACCCTGGAGTTGGGCAATGAATGCTTGTGACGACTGTGCTGCGAAGAAATCTGTAAACACAGTGTTTTTAGAACAAGGGAAGAGAAAGAAACACCCTTACTGACTCGTGGGAGTCCTGGGCTTGGAGACCAGGGCTCGTCCTCCAAGCGTCCTCTGTTTCCTCTGCGCCCAGGCCACTCTGCTCAGGGCGTGACCCCTGGGGCAGATCTGAGCTATCACCACCCCGCACCCTCCTCCTCCGAGGCGGCTCACAAGGCAGAGAATCCAAAGGCAGAAGGACTACAGTTCCCAGGCTTCTGTGCGGCAGGGTGGCCATGGAGCATGCCCGAGGCAGCCCACAGAGAGCAGAGATGTGTCCTGCCTCCAGCTGGTCTCAGAGTGGGGACCCCTTCTGGAGGAGGCGGGCCTTAAGACGGGAGTGGGGGTGCACGTCTAACGAGGAAGTCACGCTGGGCAGAGGAGCTCCTCGACATCGAGCCAGGAGCCCCCGGGCTTTTCCTCACCACTCACTGGAGACCAGAACATCAGTGGGAGCCATCCAGTGGGGGCCGTAGGCAAGAAGGCGCAGAGACAGCCTCCACCCCAGCTGCTCTGTTTGTGTCCAGACGCCTCAGACTCTCTCCTCCAACAGCCTTGGGAAGGGCAAGGTGGTGGACTGGGGAGACCATCTGTCCATCTTTTCTGGGCACAAGCCCAGGCCAGGGAGGAGCCAGGCCCCATAAGAGCAGGGCCAGGAGAGACGCTGCTGCCAGGAGCCGGAAGCTGCTCCCCTTCCTGCACTGAGCAAACGCCTCCCCCAGCTCTCTCGAGTGGGCTGAGGGCCAGTTTCGGCACCAGGAGCACTGTAGCTGCCAACTCAGAGAAGAGGCCCCGTGCAAAGAGCCTGCATGCGGGCACCTATGGGAACACTCCCCCTGGGCCCCAGAGACGCTGGGTGTTCCCCCTGCACCGTCCTGGCCAGGCTGCCTTCCACTGTCTTGCGCACTGCAGAGTCTCTGGGCTCAGTGCTCGATGCTCGACTGCTTCAGTTTCCTCTTTTTTTTAATTTTTAATTTTTAGGGGTCACACCCGGCAATGCTCAGGGGTTTCTCCTGGCTCTGCACTCAGGAATTACTCCTGGTGGTGCTCAGGGGACCATATGGGATGCTGGGGATCGAACCCGGCCGGCACAGGCTGGCCACATGAAAGGCAAACACCCTACCCGCTGGACTATCGCCTCCAGCCCCTAACTTTATTTTTGTTTTTAGGTCATACCCAGCAAGGCTCAGGGATTACTCCCAGCTCTGAGCTCAGGAATTAGTCCTGGCGGTGCTCAGGGGACCATATGGGATGCCGGAGATAGAACCAGGGCCGGCCTCATGCAAGGCAAACGCCCTCCCTGCTGTGCTGTTGTTCGCCTCAGTTTCCTCTTTTGTAGAGTAGGAGCCATCGTGTCCCTTCTGGCGGCTGAGGATTGAACACACAGGTTTTCAGGGACACTTTTGTGCTTGGTTCTGAATTGACACTGTAAGTCACAGCCCAGAATCTGGGTCCATATGTCCACACTAGTATGGAATATTAGCCCTAATACTGCTCCTAAGAACCTGTTTGTGGATCAGCCATCAAGCAGAGACTCAGACGCCGCATGGAGGAGAGAGCTGCCATCTGGCTCTCCCCTTGCTCAGCTGACCATGAGGCCCCCAGGAGGCAAGATGAGTTTTGGGAGTGGGCCCATCACCTCTGTAGGGTCTCGGAAGCAGCCGGATGAGACTCACTCACCATAATAGCCGCCATTTTTTTTTCTTTTGGGTCACACTCGGCAATGCTCAGGGTTTCTCCTGGCTTTGCACTCAGGAATTACTCCTGGCAGTACTCGGGGGACCATATGGGATGCCGGGGATTGAACTTAGGCCGGCATGGGCCAGCCGCTTGCAAGGCAAACGCCCTACCCGCTGGGCTATCACTCTGGCCCAATATCCGCCATTTTCATGGTCTGGACCCCACTGCTCATCAAAACCCACCCAAGAGAGACGCTGATCAAGACCCGCTTTAGTAGAGCAATCAGTTCAAGCCCAGGTAGGCAGCTCTTGGAGGCAGAAGTCACTGGGCATTCGTGAGATGGAGCTGGGGTCCCTCCTTCCCGTCTCTGACTCATCCAGGAGGCCTGGTGGCCCCGCCCACAAACTGCCTTAGGGCAATCGGCCATGACGCAGCCTCAGATGCGCCAGGAGGAGAGCTGCCATCTGGCTCTCCCCAGTCACACTCAAAGAGCCAGAGCAGGAGAGGTCACGGCAATGAGCGTCCACTTCCTCTTGCAGGAGTCCAGCTTGCCTTGGTTTATCCCAGATGGCAGAGGCTGCATCAACTTCCCGGGGTCTGTCCTCCGCAGACAAGAGGAGCCAAGCAAGGGCCAGAGCCTCTTCACCTGACAACAGGTATGAGGCAGTATGACAACAGTTCACTCAGTAAACACCTGCTGGGTGGGTGTAGGGAAGCACAGACATACCCACACTCATTTGACCCAGGTGCAAGCACCGGCACACAGACACACACACCAGACACACATGCATGCAGACAAGCACTGCTACATGCCTGCAACGCACAGACACACACGTACACAGAGACATACACACCACACACAAGTACACAGACACATGCACGCAAACAACCACATGCCTGCAATGTACACACACCACACTTCGCATGCAGACACATGCACACAGGCATGCATGCTACATGTGTACACCAACACATACACACATGCACACACATGTCACATAAGCCCTGAGCTTTGCTCAGGGCTTACCCCTGGCTCTGAACTCAGGAATCACTTCTGCTCGGGGGCCATATGGGATCCCGGGGATCAAACCTGGGTAGGCATCTACGCAGACACATGCCGCTGACAGTCACGCCCAGCCCCACAGAAGACGCAGCTAGCTTATATTTCCAATTATACATATAATTACATTTCTGAACCCATTAGCATGACTTCTGTGACTCCCCATGTGGCAAACAGAGATGAGCTTGATGATTGCGGATGAGAAGCACTGGGAATTTTAATTTTTATTTTACTTGGAATTTACCACACAATAATAACAGCACTGCTTGGATGGGGCAGACCTCCACATTCAATTAAAAGCAGGAGCTAGAGCAATAGTACAGCGGGTAAGGCATTTGCATTGCAAGCAGCCAACCCGGATTTGATCGTTGCCATCCCATATGGTCCCCCGAGCACCGCCAGGAGTAATTCCTGAGTGCAGAGCCAGGAGTAACCCCTGAGCATCGCCAGGTGTGACCCAAAAAAAGAAAAATAAACAAACAAAAAACAAAAGAAGAGGCACAGCTCTGAGCTGAGCCTGGAGGAAGGAAAGGGCCCCCACGGGAGGTGTGCCAGAGCCAGGCTGGGTCCTGCTGTGCCCGCCATGCCCAGGGCAGTAGCCCCACAGGTAAGAGAGCAGGAGGTTCTGGAGAAAGAGCCATGGGTAGCCTGACCAGCCCGAGTCTGCAGCTATCTCTACACACGTAGCAATGTAACTGGGTCACACCCGGCAATGCTCAGGGGTTTCTCCTGGCTCTGCACTCAGGAATTACTCCTGGCGGTGCTCAGGGGACCATATGGGATGCCGGGGATCGAACCCTGGCCGTCATGGGCCAGCTGCCTGCAAGGCAAATGCCCAACCCCACTGGGCTATCGCTCCGCCCAGCACACGTAGCAACTTGATCACTGGATCAGAGAGTCCAGCACCTTCTCTTCTCACCTTTGTTTGCTTTTGGGTCACACCTGGCTTTGCTCAGGGCTTACTCCCGGCTCTGAACTCAGGAATCACTTCTGCTCGGGGGCCATATGGGATCCCGGGGATCAAACCTGGGTAGGCCACATGCAAGGCAAACGCCCCCACCCACTGTGCTGTTGCTCCAGCCCCTCTTCTCATCTCTTTACAGCTCCGTACCCTGTGACTTCGCATAGCTTGGCTGAGAACCAACTAGGGTGCAAGGGGCTCCTGAGGGCCAGGGGTCAGGAAGGGAGGCCAGTGCTCCTAAGCCTCCACCTTCCCCCAGCTCCTGACCCTGCAGGTGCCTCCCTGGAGAGGGGAGGGCTGGGTCGCCTGGCATCACCCACATGGAGCTGGGTGTGGGCCCCTGTGGAACATTTGCCACGCAGGGAATGGGGTCTCTTCGGGCCATTCCTTGCCACCAGCTTCGCCCATCTGGTTCCAGCTGACGATGCCACCTGCCACACAGACTGGGGTCTCGTCCGGTTGCTTCTGCGAGTCCCATGTGGAGCCCAAACCCTCCAGTGTGGCTGCCCAGGGCCCTCATTCAGGCTGAGCCTCACCTCTCCAGGTGCTTGGAGCATGGGCAAGGCTGCAGAGGGCCTGAAGGCCCTCCCAGCTCCCTCTGCAGCTGCTGCCCTGGGCCGAGCCACTGCCTACTGCACAGACACTGCAAGGAGATGAGGACAGGCTGCAGGTGCTTGGAGCACTGGGCCCCCACCAGCTGGTCAGTCCATAAGGAGCAGTGTCTGATGCCAGTCCGTAGGAGCAGTGTCTGATGGCCAGTCCGTAAGGAGCAGTGTCTGATGCCAGTCCGTAAAGAGCAGTGTCTGATGCCAGTCCTAAGGAGCAGTGTCTGATGCCAGTCCGTAAGGAGCAGTGTCTGATGGCCAGTCCGTAGGGAGCAGTGTCTGATGCCAGTCCGTAAGGAGCAGTGTCTGATGGCCAGTCCGTAAGGAGCAGTGTCTGATGCCAGTCCATAAGGAGCAGTGTCTGATGCCAGTCCGTAGGAGCAGTGTCTGATGGCCAGTCCGTAAGGAGCAGTGTCTGATGGCCAGTCCGTAAGGAGCAGTGTCTGATGCCAGTCCGTAAGGAGCAGTGTCTGATGGCCAGTCCGTAAGGAGCAGTGTCTGATGCCAGTCCGTAAGGAACAGTGTCTGATGCCAGTCCGTAAGGAGCAGTGTCTGATGGCCAGTCCGTAAGGAGCAGTGTCTGATGCCAGTCCGTAGAGGAGCAGTGTCTGATGCCAGTCCGTAAGGAGCAGTGTCTGATGGCCAGTCCGTAAGGAGCAGTGTCTGATGCCAGTCCGTAAGGAGCAGTGTCTGATGGCCAGTCCGTAAGGAGCAGTGTCTGATGGCCAGTCCGTAAGGGAGCAGTGTCTGATGGCCAGTCCGTAAGGAGCAGTGTCTGATGCCAGTCCGTAAGGAGCAGTGTCTGATGCCAGTCCGTAAGGAGCAGTGTCTGATGGCCAGTCCGTAGGGAGCAGTGTCTGATGGCCAGTCCGTAAGGAGCAGTGTCTGATGCCAGTCCGTAAGGGAGCAGTGTCTGATGCCAGTCCGTAGAGAGCAGTGTCTGATGCCAGTCCGTAAGGAGCAGTGTCTGATGGCCAGTCCGTAGGAGCAGTGTCTGATGGCCAGTCCGTAAGGAGCAGTGTCTGATGGCCAGTCCGTAGGAGCAGTGTCTGATGGCCAGTCCGTAAGGAGCAGTGTCTGATGCCAGTCCGTAAGGAGCAGTGTCTGATGCCAGTCCGTAAGGAGCAGTGTCTGATGGCCAGTCCGTAAGGAGCAGTGTCTGATGCCAGTCCGTAAGGAGCAGTGTCTGATGCCAGTCCGTAGGAGCAGTGTCTGATGCCAGTCCGTAAGGGGCAGTGTCTGATGCCAGTCCGTAGGGAGCAGTGTCTCATGGCCAGTCTGTAAGGAGCAGTGTCAGAGGCCAAGAAGCTACACTACAGCCTAGAGCCAGGGGCTCCTCAGTGCAGCGGGGAGGAGGGGGGAGTGGCGTGGTCTCCTCACTGCAGCCTGGGGGTTCCCCACTGCAGCTTGGGGGCTCCTCCTGCAGTCCCAGGGACTGGGGTCCCGCACAGAGGTTCTGACTCACCAGCTTGATCCCCAGTGGCCCCTGGAGGCGCCATCTTTTCTTTTTTTTGGGTCACACCAGGCAATACTCAGGGGTTTCTCCTGGCTCTGCACTCAGGAATTACTCCTGGTGGTGCTCAGGGGACCATATGGGATGCCGGGATCAAACCCGGCCGGCATGGGCCGGCCGCTGCAAGGCAAATGCCCTACCCTCTGGGCTATCTCTCCGGCCCCAGGAGGCGCCATATTTGACTACCCAGCAAGGGTGAATGTCCACTGTGTCCACTATTCCTGTGGATGCAGTGGCCTTGCTGTCCAGGTGTCCCGGCCCAGGGGCCAGGGACCAGGTAGAGAGTTGGTGCTGGGACCGGAGCGATAGCCCAGCAGGTAGGGCGTTTGCCTTGCAGGAGGCCGGCCCATGCTGGCCCGGGTTCGATCCCCGGCATCCCATATGGTCCCCCGAGCACCACCACGAGTAATTCCTGAGTGCAGAGCCAGGAGAAACTCCTGAGCATTGCCGGGTGTGACCCAAAAAAGCAAAAAAAAAAAAAAAAAATTGGGTGCTGACCTATCTGAACTGATGAAGGGCACGGTCAGGAGGGGGCTCAGTGCAGCGGCTCAGCGGCTCTTCCTGCACCCTGCACCTGGCCCTGCCTAGAGCAGCAGCCCCCAAGCCCAGCCCCTTGACCGGCTTCTGCCTTCTCGCCAGCCCAGGGCACTGCTGCCCCCTGGTGACCACAGTGGCTCTGCAGCTCCCGCTCCACCCCACCGCTTCTGCCAGATTGATTTGGGATGTTGGGGAGGACCCAGGGTATCGGTGACGCGGGGGTGTGGGGCACTGGGGCCGGGCAGCCGAGCTTGTGCCTCCCAGGTAGCCCATCCGAGGGGGCCATCCTGCTCCCGTTCAGGGCGCTGCCGGACAGATCTGGGCTGCTTCCCCAAGCAATACGGAGGCAGGAATTGTGCAGGAGAATATGGAATGTAGCATCAGAGATGGCCTGGGCTCACACTGGCCCAGACTCCTTGAAGACTGGGGCACGGATGGCCCAGCCCAGCACCCAGGGGCCCTGACTGAGGAGCCACCTTCTGGCACTGGTGCAGGGGTCATGCAAGCTCCTGACCTTGACCCCCCACCACCTCACCGAGTCGTCCCTGGTCCTGTGTCTGACTCTTCCCCTAGAGGACCCACAAAACCAGGGTTTCCTGCACACCAGGGAGGAGGGGTATGGGGCTAGGGCTGGGGTTAGGGATGCTCATGGATGCTGACCCACCTGGGCCAGGATTGCACACAGCACCACCAGGATTGCACACAGCACCACCAGGATTGCACACGGCACCACCAGGATTGCACACGGCACCACCACGATTGCACACGGCACCACCACGATTGCACACGGCCCCACCAGGATTGCACACAGCTCCACCAGGATTGCACACACCAGTAGGATTGCACATGGCACCACCAGAGGGCAGTGTGGGGTGGTCCAGCTCAGGCTGCTCCAGAACAAAGCCAGAGGAATCTGAGGACCAGGAGGGGCTGGAGAGGGTCCGTCTGAGGCCACCACCACAGGAAGTTGAGCACCAGGAGTCTAGGCAAGACAGGCCTGGATTCCGGCACACCCGCACATAGGCTGTGACCTCTAATCACCTGCCTGTGCACACTTGAGCACTCTCGAGCACACACCTACGCTCACCTGGGCACACCATGTGCTGGTACATCTCAGCACTCCTGTCCCGGCTGCACACCTGGGCACCCCTGCGTACCTGGGCATACTCCCCCTTGCTTGCAGTCTCACTGAATCAGGATTTGCTCCCGAGGTGATGCGCAACCAGCTTGCCTGCTGGTGCCTTGCTCCTCACCTGTGATATGGAACAATGAGAGCGGAGCAAGCAGCAGTGAGTTGGCAGCCTGAGGGCCTGTGGTCAGCATTCTGCTCCTTCCCTGAAGCCAGCAGCAGCGGGACAGGCCCTGGGGACACGTCAGGTTCTCCAGCCCCAAGGAGGAGGCATGAGAGGCTGGAAGGCAGTGTTAGGGGCTGGGGGCGGCTGTGAGCACTGATGGCAGAGTCCTACAGCTCAGCTGATACCCCAGGCATGAGGCTCTGATGTCACCAGAGGAGCTGGAATTCCAGACCAGGGCTCAAGACGGAAGGGTGCACGTCCTGAGCTGGGTTTGTCCCAGTCGGAGCTGAGCACAGAAGGTTCCAGAAGGGGGCCGGAGCGATAGCCCAGCGGGTAAGGCGTTTGCCTTGCACGCGCCGGCCTGTGCCGGCCCGGGTTCGATCCCCGGCATCCCATATGGTCCCCTGAGCACCGCCAGGAGTAATTCCTGAGTGCAGAGCCAGGAGTAACCCCTGAGCATTGCCGGGTGTGACCCAAAAAAGCCAAAAAAAAAAAAAAAAAAAGAAGGTTCCAGAAGGTTCCAGTACCCGTGCCTGCTCCCCCCCCCCCTCCTGCTCCCCCCCCCTACCCCTACCCTGCTGGCTGTAGTGCCCTACACACAGCCGCGCTTTCCCGTGGGTCGTACCTTTGCTGGGCACAGAGGTCCTCACGTCGCAGTGGCCTGCAGAGGAGCCGCAGTCCAGCTGACGCTGTGGGGACCGCCCCAGAGTGATACTCTGCCCCTCAGGTCTCTGGGATCTGTGTGAGGGAGACGCCAGCTGGGCTGCTCTCCCTCCTAGGCCAGAGACGCCGACTGCCAGAGGTGCACGCAGCCCGCTGTGTTTCACTCCCCCAACCCCCATTGTAACTGGGGCTTCTGGTCAGCCTGGGGTCATCAGTGACCCCCCACAAGCAGGTCCCAGCGCCCTCGACCCCCATGTCCCCTGAGGTGAGCCCTGGTGGGCAACACAGGGAGGCAGAGCTAAGCCCACTTACGGCTGCCCTCCTCAGCAGCACCCCCAACACTCTGCACCCCACGGCTGCCCTCACCCGCCCAGCCAGCTGCAGAGCTGGGCCACTCTCCTCAGGGCCCAGCACTGCTGGAGTCAGGGTGGCCCTCAGGGCCCACCTGTGGCCTGCCAGGCCCCTCAGGGATCTTCATGTCCCGCCTGTGGAGGCGGGAAGTGGGAGAGAACATCAGACAAACTGTTTCGGGTTCAGCCAGAGCCGTATTGCCACGTAGGACACTAGTCTTGCATGTGTCTGACCCGAAGTTCTATCCCTGGCACCCCATGCGGTCCCCAGAGCACCGCTGGGAGCAATCCCCTGAGTGCAGAGCAGGAGCAACTGCTGCTCAGAGCCGGCTGTGCCACACCTCGAAGAAATCGTTCTAAGTTCACTGTGGGCAAGTGAAGTCAGCCAGCTTTGCCTGTGGGCAGAACTGCATGGACCTTGCTCAGGGGCCCATGAGCCCTAAGGGTTGCAGAGAGCAGGAGAGGGAGAACTGCCAGCCTCTGCCCAGCGTCCAGGACAGAGACAGCGGCTCAAGTCAGCCCAGAGAGGGTCTAGGCAGAGGGGGCAGCGGGAACTTGGGCCCTAGGGAAGAGCGGGGGAAGAACAGAGGGGGAGGGGGGAACTGGAGCTGGAGGGAGGACATGGGGGAGGACATTTTATTTTTCACATTTGTAATTTTTTTCTTTTGTCTTTTTGGCTCACACCCATATGTACTCAGGGGTTACTCCTGGCTGTGCACTCAGGAATTACTCCTGGCAGTTCCTGGGGTACCATCTAGAATGCCAAGGATCGAACCCGGTAGACTGCAGGCAGGCAAGATTCCTACCCACTGTACTGTCACTTTGGCCCCCATAATGAGTATTTTTTTTTTTTTTTGCTTTTTTGGGTCACACCGGCAATGCTCAGGGGTTACTCCTGGCTCTGCACTCAGGAGTTACTCCTGGCGGTGCTCGGGGACCATATGGGATGCCGGGATCGAACCCAGGCCAGCACAGGCCGGCCGACGTGCAAGGCAAACGCCCTACCCGCTGGGCTATCGCTCCGGCCCATAATGAGTATTTTTTTTAACCAACATTTGTGTGATTAGGGTCATAGATAAAATCACCCATTATTTATTTTTTCTTTTCATTTTTATTAAGACAGTGGTTTACGGGGGCTGGAGCGATAGCCCAGTGGGTAGGGCGTTTGCCTTGCACGCGGCCGGCCTGTGCTGGCCCGGGTTCGATCCCGGCATCCCATATGGTCCCCCAAGCACCGCCAGGACTCATTCCTGAGTGCAGAGTCAGGAGTAAGCCCTGAGCATCGCCGGGTGTGACCCAAAAAAGCAAAAAAAAAAAAAAAAAAAAAAAAAAGACAGTGGTTTACAAAGTTGTTCATATGGCAGTTGTTTCAGGCATACTATGTTCCAACACCAATCCCACCACCCTTGGAAGGAGCACAGAGGAAGGGGCACGTTAGCAGGAGCACTGCACGAGGAGCACGGGGAGTGGCCCTCCAGGTCTGCACACTGTGTGGGCAGGGTCAGAGCCAGGCTGCTAGGGGGTCCTCAGCACATGCTCCTCTCCGAAGAGCAGGGCCCCAGCGGACAGTCCTCCAAGACCGAGTCCATCTGAGCCCTGAGTGGGACTGCAGGAAAGATGTCGCAGCTGTGAGGGAGCAAAGCTGAGGACCCTGGACCCAGACCCTGGACCCAGACCCTGGAATATTGTGTTACAGGCAAGGGGTCCAGGCAGCAGGTGGGGTTCAAGCTTGTGATCAGCTGACCTTAGAGCAAGATTTTTTTTTTTGCTTTTTTGGGGTCACACCCAGCAATGCTCAGGCGTTTCTCCTGGCTCTGCACTCAGGGAATTACTCCTTGCGGTGCTCGGGGGACCATATGGGATGCCAGGGATGGAACCCGAGCCGGCACAGGCCGGCCACGTGCAAGGCAAACGCCCCTACCTGCTGGGCTATCGCTCCGCCCAGACCTTAGAGCAAGATTATCCTGGATTATTGGCCTGCTCCGACGGAAGAGGACAGAGAGAGGGTGCAGGCAGGAAAACCCAGACAAGACCCCGTGGCACCAGAGCTCCGAGCCCCCAAGCCCGCACACGTGCAGACTCCCCATACTGCCTCCTGGACTCCTCCTGGTCCCTCAAAAACTGCAGGACTGGGAGTCTTCTGGGCTCCGAGCAAGACAGCTCAGGGGAGGGCCTGGGCAGAGATCGTTGGCCTCATTGCTGAGGGTCTGTGCTCTGGGCTGGACTCACGGCCCCCACCCTACCAGGGCCTCCCACACACACCTCAGCCCTGACTGAACCTGGTCAGTGCCCAGTTGGGCCCTTGTGTGGACAGGCCACAGTTGATCACCCTTAAGAGCAAAGTTCGTGGGACGAAGGGGTGAGAAGACCGTGTCAGGTCACCTGCAGTGGAGACCAGGCGGCAGCTGGGCAGTGAGAGCTGGGCTAGGTACGAGAGGGGGTGCGGTGCAGAGACCCACACCCAGACTGGGCACTGGGCCAGGGACTGGCCAGAGCTGGGGGGCTTGTGGACCACGTGAATCTCAGGGAGCTGGACCCCACTTTGCTAGGTCCGCCTGCGGCCTCCGCAGTGGCAGAATCCCCACGGGCTGGGCCACCTCTGCTGGGCAAGGTGCCCTTCCTGCCAGCTGACCGTGTCCTTCCTGATCCCGTACAGGAGAGGAGGCTCGTTCTGCACCGCCTGGCCTCTCTCCCACGGGGCGGAGACTGGGCTACGTGTGCCCGCCGGGTGCCTCCCTCGCATCCCCCTGCCCCTCCTGCAGCCACATCTGACCAAGCACCCACGCCTGGGGCCCCTTCTCACACACCCACTGAACTTCCTGCAGGATGCTTCGGGGGCTGCCCCCGGCTGGCACTGTCACAGAACCCAGGGAGACCACGGCTCCTGCGGGGGCACCACCTCCTCCCCACAGCCCTGACCCCACATCTGTCTGGGAGTCAGAGGAAAGGTCGGGCCTCCTGAACCCCTCCCCAAAGTGGCACCTTAGGCTGAACCCCAGCAGCCCTGCCTCTCACCTGCTGAGAGAAGGAAACTGAGGCTCCCGGGCCCAACAGCATCTGGCGTCACTCACCCACTGATGGCGGAACGCGGCCCTGGGTGGAGCAACAGCGGAGCCACAGAGGAGCCCTGATCACCTGTTCCCTGCAGCAAGGCGGCTGCTTCTGCCTTCACGTGGGCACACCAGGCCTCTGTATCCGGCCACTCACGGCCCCCTTCCTCTGCCCTGACTGCGGGCTACTGACCCAGCCCCAGAGCAACGCATCAGGAACGCGTGGAGCGCCCTGGCATGGTTGGGGGCATTAGCCCCACCCGGTGTGCGGGTCCCAGAACCCCACAGGAGGCGTCTTTCACCTCACAGCCTCTAGGCCGCCCCTGGCCCAACGGCACCCCATGAGTGCGGTCTCAGGGCTGCTCACCCTCCTTAGATTGGGGACCAAGCTCTGCCACCTTCCTTCATTTCAGGCCGGCTCAGGCGGTGACCTTAGGGAACTGACATCCAGGTTTGGCAGGTCTGCTCAGGAAAGGCACTTGCTGAGCAAGGGCCCACTGGGGAGCCCAGAGCTTCTGGATCAAGCCCCACCTGAAGCCAGCATCTCTACATTGTAAACGTCCAAGCAAACACTCTGGTTCCTGCCTGGTCGCATTTCATTTGTGGCCTCTGCTGGGAAAGATCCTCACAGATGGGCCGTCCAGCTCCAGCCACCTGCCCGGGGACTGTGGACTCTGTGCCTCTGTGGAGGCCGAAGGCACAGTCATGATCGTTGCTGTCTCAGCTTCCCTGGACCACAAGGCAGAGTCCGTGTGTGGGACCAGTCTGGAAGGTGCCTCTTTCCATGTGCTGCAGCTGGGACCCTGAGACGTGCCCTCCTGATCCAGACCCAGCGGCTCCACTTCCCAGACCGGAGTCATGGGAGAAGGGGCCTCTGTGAGTCTCCGTGCTGGGGTGGAGTGTCCAAAGTGGGCTGAGGAGCTGTCTGAGGAACATTCTGCAAGTCCCCCAGCTTCTTGGATCCCCGTTTTCTTCTGACTCTGTCACCTCGTGTCCCAGCCAGGGGACAGGCCAGGCCAGTGGGACCTGAGCCAAGTTCCCGCCATGAGCCTGCAGCCCCACCCAGCCCTGCACAGCCGGGTTCACTCCATCTCTAAACACAAGTCCGAGGGGCCCCTCAGGGTTGCTTCCTCCCTGCACTCCCTGCAGTCCAAGTGCTGGGATGGCCCATGCACTTCTTACGCCACTGCACCCAGCCCTGCAGGGGGTCTGGCATCGGATCCCCAGTTCTGCTTTCCTAGTAGTGCCCCAGGTCGGTTTCTGCGCCCACCATGCCGCAGGGGGAGGAGGAGTCGCGGCTGCCCAGCCCAGCTGCAGGGCCTCCGGCCCACGCACATCCTCCAGCACTGAGTGTTCCCAGCTATCCTCTGGGGCTGGGCGGAGGAGAGCCCAAGGCCACTGCGGCCTCCAGGCCCCTCACTTGGTTGCTTCTGGGACTCTTCCCAGAGGCGCCCACAGGTGCAGCCAGGCGCAGGGATCCTGTGCTTGTGGCTCCAGCAGCCCTCATGGCCTGACCTCCCTCTGTAGTGCCCCCTGCTGACCTCACTCCCTCCGCCCACCCTGCTGGGACTGGCGGCTTGGCGTGCCCTCCGTCCGGCTGCTGGCAGACACTGGGAAGTCTGCGAGGCGCCCGGGCCGGCCCCCAATGGCATGAGGGAGGCTCCAGGCTCCGTGCTGCCGCCTCCTGCCTCCAAGGGGCTGGAGCCCCATCTCAGGCTCCGACAGGACTCGCAGGGGTGGGGGGTGGAGGGGGTGGTCAGACCCAGGCTCTGGGGCCTGCAGCAAGCCTGGTGAGTCCTGACGGGACCACTGGCTCTGCTCTACCCATTGGAGCAATTGCAACATTGTCCTCAGGGCAGAGATCTCCAAGCCTGGACTATCCTTCCAGTGACCTTGCAAGTGCATGGGAGGCCTTCCTCGCCTGACCCCCACCGGGCCCTGAGAAGCCAGGGAGACCAGCCCTGACCAGGAAGGCTGGGGGTTGGTGAGGCGGCAGAGGCAGAATTTGGGGGCGGGCACATGTGGCCTGGGGGTACCCCAAATTTCAGTCTGCTCCAAGCAGACTGTCTGCAGGCCTTGCTGTGGGAGGCGCAGGCAGCCGGGCCCACCCTCCCTCACAGTCAGAGGAGAGGCCCTATGAAAGAGGCCTGGGGGAGGCAGAGCCCGGGAGAGGCTCCTAGCCCCGTCATCTGTGGCCATCACCCTACAAGCTGAGGTGTGCGTGAAGCCAGAGCCGCTGCTGTTTCCTGAGCACCCGTCCGGTTACCTCTGCTCAGCACCCAGGCCCCTGGAGACCCAGGCCCAGGCTCTGGAGAAGGCAGTTGGGAGGCGAACAAGGGCACAGCTGGAGACGGGCTCGAGCTTCCCAGGCACTGAGGGGTCAGAGGCTGTGGGGGGAACAGCACTCTGGGTGACGCGTGGGTGGGGGGCCCTGGGGTGCTGGGCTAGGATATGCTCTCAGGGACCTGGAGAATGGATCTGGGGCAGTTTCTTTTTTTTTTTTGCTTTTTGGGTCACACCAGCGATGCTCAGGGGTTACTCCTGGCTCATTGGTTCAGAAATTACTCCTGGCAGTGCTTGGGGGGTCCATATGGGATGCCGGGAAACAAATCGGGTCTGCCTCGTGCAAGGCAAACGTCCTACCCGCTGTGCTGTCGCTCCGGCCCCAGATCTGGGACAGTTTCTGAGCGGCAGTCCCTGACTCGGACATGCTCCCCCTGATCGGAAATGCAAATTCCCAAGCCCTAAAGGCAGACAGGGAGGAAAGGGCTCCTGGGGACCCAGCTCAGGAACTCCAAGCAGGCAGGAACCCCAGCAGGGTGCCAGGAGCTGAGCCACTCGGGGCTGCCGCTGCTAAAGAGCACAGACAGCCCGATATCTTCCCCGGGTCAGGCCACCGCCCCACTCCCAGAGGAGTGACAGCTGAGAAGCACCCCAGTCTGGCGGGGCAGTCAGGAATGAGAGGGTATGGGCTTGACACACATCTCACTTGCTGGTCTCTCTTTCCGCTCTGTCCCCGTGTCTCTCTTGGACTTGAACTTCTTGCTTTCTCTCCCCTCGCGTTCGTTCAATAAGTGTCTTGTGTGTGTGTGGGGTGGCCCGAGCGATGATAGTCCAGCGGGTTTGCCTTGCACGCAGCCGGCCCATGCCCGCCTGGATTCGATCCCCGGCATCCCATATGGTCCCCCGAGCACCGCCAGGAGTAATTCCTGAGTGCAGAGCCAGGAGAAACCCCTGAGCATCGCCGGGTATGACCCAAAAAAAGCAAAACAAAAAAAAAGTGTCTTGTGGGGCCTGAGCGATAGTAGAATGAGAGGACACTTTACTTGCAAGTGGTCGACCTGGGTTCGATCCCTGGCATCCCATTGGGTCCCTTGAGCACCACCAGGAATGATTTCTGAGTGCAGAGCCTGGAATAACCCCCTGAGCTTCACCAGGGCTGGCCCAAAAAGCAAAACCAAAACAGGAACCAAGCTATCCCGCTTCACTACAAAAAAGAGAGTCCAGCCTGGTGTCTCCCTGTCTGGTCTCTGTTCCCAGGTGACGTCGCGGTTCCCTGGGGGTCCCTCAGGCTGGCTGAAACAAGGCACCGGCTCCCCAAGGCCGCGCGGGGGGGGGGGGTGGGCACTGCAAGGGCTGCCCAGGCACCCAGCTTCGGGCTTCAGCCCTCACGGGGAAAGGGGCAGAGGACGACCGGCTTTTGTGTCTCCCTGATGAGGCTCTTAAGCAATCAAAGGGAGTCTGCGGGGGAGGGCAAGTTTTCATAACAAAACGTGTGTGCTGGCGACAGAGGGTGGGAGGAGGGCCGGAAACAGCCTGGTCGGTGGGCGCCGGCCTCAGAGTCGCCACGACTACCAGCACAGCTGGCGCGGCCGTTCCCCAAGCCCCGACTCTCGACCCTGAGTCCAGGACAGAGCCCGCACCACCCTAGCGCCTGCCTGGACACGCGCGGGGCTGAGTGTCTCACACGTGTGGGCACCGCCGGGCTGGCCTCTGCCTGCAGGCCGCCAGTCTGCGGTCGGGTCCTCGGGCCAGGGCCCCTCCTTGTCTCTAGGAAGGGCGCGCAGGTGTGCGGAGAGAGGAGGCCTGACTGAGCCCGGCTGGACTTTGGGGGGCTGCGCCGCGGAACCCTCAAACCCCACTCGGATCCTATCGGGGATTAGAACGGGATGCCCACTTCTTCCCACCACCCCGCCGACGGTGGGCCGAGTGCGTGCCCTCCACCCACGTGTCCGGCTGGGCAGGACACTCCATTTCTGCTCTCGCGTCCCCGTTTAAAGATTCTTCCCGGGAGGCGCAGAGCCCCGCCCGCCGCGGCCCCGTGACAGGGTCGCGCTCCCGCCCCGCCACACCCGGCACGTGGAGGGACTCCTGGCCCGGGAGCGCGGAGGCGGGGCTTAGGGGCACGCCCACTGGAGGTGGGGCTTGGTGGGGGCGGTGCCAGGAGAACGTGGAAGGGAGGGTGAGGGCCGTGGAGGGGGCGTGGTCGGGGGCGTGACCGAGAGCAGTGGATGGAGGGAATGGGCGAGGGGTGGGGCGGGGGTCGGGGGCGGGGTCGGGGCGGGGGCCGGTCTCGGCGCCCACTTCCTCCAGCGCGGGCGGCTGGGCGGAAGTACGTCAGTTGTTATCCGCTCCAGGCACCGCGGCCGCCGCCTCACGAGCCTCCTCACGAGCTCGCTCTGTCGCTGTCGCCGTCGTCATCGTCGTCCCCGCCGCCGTCGTCCGATGGGCTGCGTCCCCGGAGCCGCGGGCCGCTGAGCCCCGGCCGCCCCCCGATGCGCGTGGCCGCCCGCGCCGGGGCGCCCAGGCCGCGCCGGGCTCGGGGCTGAGCCCGCGGCATGCCCGGCCCGGCCCGCCGCCCGCCGCCCCGGCCCCGCGCCGCGCGCTCCTGCCCCGGCTGCGCCCCTAAGCCGGCCGAGGGCCCGACGGCGCGTCCGCAAGGTCACCGCGTTATGGAGGCCAAGGTCCGGCAGAGCCGGTCGCTCGCGCGCGCAGCGGGACCGTGGCCGGCGCCGGGAGGCCGCCCGCGAGCCCCGCGCCCAGAGCGCGTCGTCGGGCGACGAGCCCGAGCCCGCGCCGGGCAAGGAGAACGCGGGGCTGCCGCGGCCGCCCCCCGCCCCCCGCGCCGCCGCCGCCCCCCGCACCCGCGCCGCCGCCGCCGCGAGTCCAGCTCCCAGGACGAGGAGGTCATCGACGGCTTCGCCATCGCCAGCTTCAGCACGCTGGAAGCCCTGCAGGTGGGTGGCCGGCCGCGCCCCCACCGCCGACGCGGGCCGGTGGTCGCCGCCGGGCTCAGACCCGACGCAGGCGCGGGGCCGGGAGTGGCGGTGGACGCTGGGCTCTTGCTGGCCTCCGTCCCCGGGCGCGGACACGGCCCGCCGACGCCCCTGCCCGCGACGGTGGCGCCTGCGGGTACCGGCGGGCCCCTCTCCTCCCGGGACGCCTGCCGGGACCCCTTGGAGTTTCCGGAGCCGCTCTGTCTACACTCCTGCCTGCCCCAAGCGCATGGCCCGCGGCTCCCCTGCCCAGCCAGACCCCGGCCCCCGGAACTCTGCCAGGCCTCGAGGAGGGCACGTCCGCGGGCACAGTCACCCCTTGCAGGGTCCGCCCCTACTGCTGTGCGCGCCCACCCGTGGGCCTGGCGGGCCCGAGATGGTCAGACACTTGCTCTGGGTGTGTCCACGGCCGTGCAGCTGGTGCCCTTCCACAGTGACCTGGTGGGATAGTGGGAGCCTGTTGTGCAGCCGAAGGGTGCACCTGGGCGCTGCGCCTGGTGTCTGGGCTGGGGCAGGGCCTGTTGCTGCCCTCCGGCACCTCCTGGTCGTTGGCACCAGCTGCTGGCAGGGTTGCTGGGGTGGGCCCTGGGTGCCAGGGCTACTTGAGCTGAGACCTGCCCACAGCCGCGGTTGGAGGGCCCCTGACCCACCAGACTCTTGACTTGCTTTGCAAATTGTACAACCTCTTCACCTATTCAAAACTCAGGTGTGTAAAGTCCCGAGGGGTGTTAGCTGTGTCTTCACGCCTGCCTCTGGCAGCGCCACCCCAGTTCAGGCCTTCCCAGTACAGCTTGCTCTGGACCGGGACTGCCCGTGGCGGTAGGAGGGGGCCTCGCCACCCCTCACAGTGCAGCCTTGGTGTCCCGTCCCCCATCTGACCCCAGAGGACGTCAGGGCCTCCATTGGTAGGTCCTGCGAGCGGCAGGCCTGCCCGGTGCATGAGGGTCGGGGTTGTGCTCAGGACCTCTCCGCATTTTCACTCTGGTCTCGCCCCAGCGCCCACCTGACCCTGACCAGTCTTGCCCCCAACCTGTTGGGGTGCAGAGGGGCCGTTGCATCAGGCCTTGGGCCAGGCTGGGCGGCGGCTTCCCACCTTCTGCCCAGCAGAGTCCTTTGCCGTGCTGCAGTCTGGCTTCCTCCGCCGCCTGGGCCTGCCACTGCTCAGCTCCTGTTTCTGACGGCCACCGAGGTGTGATGCCGCCTCTCCCCAGTGGGAGGGTGTATCAAGTGTGAGAGCTGTCCTGCCGGGGTCCCCGTCTGGACGCTGAGTCTGGGACCTGTGCTGCTCTCTGAGCTGTGTCCTGAGACAGTCCTGACGTCCATCCCCGAGTGCTCCCTGACCGTCCTCTCTTCCATCACCGAGTGCTCCTGATACCGTCCTTCCGCCTATCCCGAGACTGTCCTCCCGTCCATTCCCGAGTGCTCCTGATACTCCTCCCGTCCATCCCTGAGTGCTCCTGACTGTCCTCTCTTCCATCTTCGAGTGCTCCTGGTACTGTCCTCCCACCCATCCCGAGTGCTGCTAACAGTCCTCCTTGAACACTTGCCTGAGTATTCCTGATACTATCCTCCCGTCCATCTCTGGGTGGCTGCTAAGATCATGTCCTCCTGTCCATCCCTGGGTGCTCCCAAGACCGTATCCTTCTGTCCATCTGGGTGCTCCTGGTGCTGTGTCCTCCCGTCCATCCCTGAGTGCTCCTGAGGTGTGCAGGCAGTGTGGTGGTGGGAACACCCTCGTGCCGCCCCTCATCCTGCTGTAGGCACACCCCACCAACATTGCTCCCTGTGAGGGCTCAGCCCCCAGACCCTGCCTCCCCTGCGGGCAACCTGAGTGCAGGTGTGAGCGGACGTGCGTCTGTGTGTAAAGGTGCTTGAGCAAGCGCTGAGCCCGCATAGGAACATGTGTTGTACTTGCATGGATGTGTGCGAGATCTGCCATGCTTGTGTGTGAGCCCATGTTGCGCATGCATTGTTCTTGTGCGTTAGCCTGTGCCCTGTGTGTGTGCGACATACGAGTTTGCATGTGTGTGTGGCCTCGTGTGGTAGGGTGCAGAGAGAGAGTCCATGTTGGGTGAGGGTGGCCCCCATTCAGGGGTGCACTGCGCCCTGTGGACCAGGAGCCATAGCCCCCTGAAGGATCGGGGCTCTCGTGTCTTCTCTGGGTCGCTGGCTCCTCATACCTGCTGCACCTGCACACGGGCGTGTGTCACTGAACCGGGTCACAGAAAACTTGGCTGCGGTAAAAGGCCTCTGAATGCGCAGTGACCAAAACTTCAACCAGCAGGCCGAGCAATAGCAGGGGGAGGGGGCGGGGGAAGCGGGAGGTCCAGCGGGAGGGCATTTGCCTTGCACGCAGGCCTGTTCCGGCCGGGTTCCATCCCGGCATCCCATAGGGTCCCCCGAGCACCGCCAGGAGTAATTCCTGAGTGCAGAGCCAGGAGAAACCCCTGAGCATTGCTGGGTGTGACCCAAAAAAGAAAAAAAGGCACAGCGGGGAGGGCGTTTGCCTTGCACGCAGCTGACCTGGGTTTCATCCCCGGCATCCTGTACGGTTCACCAGCCCCGTCAGGAGTAATTCCTGAGTGCAGTCAGGAGTAACCCTGAGCATCGCCAGGTTCAGCCCGGAAGTGTGGGAGTCCGAGGGGTATCTGGCCCTGCTCGCCCGCAGCTTTTCTCCAGTGGCAGTGTGTAGGAAACCCTGCTCAGTGCCATGGTGTGTCCAGGGGCCTTGAGGGGGCGTTACCCTGCTCAGTGCCATGGTGTGTCCAGGGACCTTGGGGGCGTTTTGTGCTCTGCTCTTGGGAGGGGTGGCAGGAGACAGGTGGGGACCTGGGGTCTGGGAGTGGAGGGCTGTGGGCAACCTGAGCTGTGTCAGTACTCGGCAGGTCTCTAGGAGGGCTGCCCTGGGGTCATGGAAAGGCCCATGGTGTGGCTGTGGTGTAGTTCAGGGTGCTCGCAGGTTCCCTTTATGGGGGGAGGGGGCAGGCACACTTGGCGATGCTCAGGGCTTACTCCTGGCTCTGCACTCAGGAATTACTCCTGGTGGTGCCGGGGCTGAGCCCAGGTTGGCCACGCAAGGCAAGACACATTATGTGCTGTGCTGTCACTGCGCCACATCGTGAGGCACAGCAGAGAGGCTGGCCTTAAGCCCACAGAGTCCTCGGGCTGCCGGGGCGGGGGGAGGCTGGGCCAAGCTGACTGAGGGGCTTCTGCTGCAGCCCACCCTTTGTAGGCCCTCAGTTTGCCGGCAGCTTTCAGTCTGTTTTGGGGTCACACCTAGAGTGCTTGGGGGACCTGTGGTGGTGCTGGGTGTGAACTGGGGTCTACACGTGCACTGTAAGCTTATTACTCGCTGTCCTGACTCTTAGGGGCTACCTGAAGTTTCATTTCTGGGCCACTTAGCTGAGACAGTCCTGGCAGGGCTCTGGGACAGACCAGACTGGCCTCCTGAAAAGCTAGTGCGCCCTCTGCTGTCCGTCCCTCCTGCCTCGCTTGGCCCACACTTGTCCACTTGCTCCCTGCTCTGGTGCTTGCTGTGGTGCTCCTCCTCTCCCTCATTTTGGAAGATTCTGGTAAGGTTGGTGGGAGTGGGACCACCCTGAGTTTCCTGTTGATGCTGGAGGGCCACACCGGCATGCAAATACACCCTCTGTCCCACCTGTCCCCTCGGGCACAAGCACACCCCTGTCTGTCCCACCTGCCCCCTCGGGCGCAAGTACACCCCTGTCTGTCCCACCTGCCCCCTCGGGCGCAAGTACACCCCTGCCTGTCCCGCCTGCCCCCCGGGCAGCGCAAGTACACCCCGTCTGTCCCACCTGTCCTCTCGGGCGCAAGTACACCCCTGCCTGTCCCACCTGCCCCCCGGGCGCAAGTACACCCCTGCCTGTCCCACCGGCCCCTCGGGCACAAGTACACCCCTACCTGTCCTGCCTTCCCCCCTCAGGCACAAGTACACCCCTGTCTGTCCCACCTGCCCCCTCGGGCACAAGCACACCCCTGCCTGTCCCACCTGTCCTCTCGGGCGCAAGTACACCCCTGCCTGTCCCACCTGTCCCCTCGGGTGGTGCAAGTACACCCCTGCCTGTCCCACCTGTCCCCTCGGGTGGTGCAAGTACACCCCTGCCTGTCCCACCTGTCCCCTGGGGCACAAGTACACCCCTGTCTGTCCCACCTGCCCCCTCGGGTGCAAGTACACCTCTGCCTGTCCCACCTGCCCCCCTTGGGTGGCGCAAGTACACCCCTGCCTGTCCCGCCTGTCCCCTCGGGCACAAGTACACCCCTGCCTGTCCCACCTGCCCCCTCGGGCACAAGTACACCCCTGTCTGTCCCACCTGTCCCTCGGGCAAAGTACACCCCTGCCTGTCCCGCCTGTCCCCTCGGGTGGTGCAAGTACACCCCTGCCTGTCCCACCTGCCCCCTCGGGTGGCGCAAGTACACCCCTGCCTGTCCCGCCTGTCCCCGGGCGCAAGTACACCCCTGCCTGTCCCACCTGCCCCCTCGGGTGCAAGTACACCCCTGCCTGTCCCACCTGCCCCCTTGGGTGGCGCAAGTACACCCCTGCCTGTCCCACCTGCCCCCTCGGGGCAAGTACACCCCTGCCTGTCCCGCCTGCCCCCTCGGGCGCAAGTACACCCCTGCCTGTCCCACCTGCCCCCTCGGGCACAAGTACACCCCTGCCTGTCCCACCTGCCCCCTCGGGCGCAAGTACACCCCTGCCTGTCCCGCCTGCCCCCTCGGGCACAAGCACACCCCTGCCTGTCCCACCTGCCCCCTCGGGCACAAGCACACCCCTGCCTGTCCCGCCTTCCCCCTCGGACACAAGCACACCCCCTGCCTGTCCCGCCTACCCCCTCGGGCGCAAGTACACCCCTGCCTGTCCCACCTGTCCCCTCGGGCGCAAGTACACCCCTGCCTGTCCCGCCTGCCCCCTCGGGCGCAAGTACACCCCTGTCTGTCCCACCTGCCCCCTCGGGCGCAAGTACACCCCTGCCTGTCCCACCTGTCCCCTCGGGCGCAAGTACACCCCTGCCTGTCCCGCCTGCCCCCTCGGGCACAAGCACACCCCTGCCTGTCCCGCCTGCCCCCTCGGGCGCAAGCACACCCCTGCCTGTCCCACCTGCCCCCTCGGGCGCAAGTACACCCCCTGCCTGTCCCACCTGCCCCTCGGGCGCAAGTACACCCCGTCTGTCCCACCTGTCCCTTCAGGCAACTAACAGAAAACAGAGGCTGGCTCTAGGTGAGGCACCACTGTCGCGCCTGGGTCATCAGGAAGCCCTCTCTCTGGGGCTGAGGATGTCACCAGAAGTCTATCTTGTGGGAATGGGGTGTCCCAAGCACTTCCCTTGGGTGTCCCGGGCAGCACTTTCTCTGAGCGTAAGGGTGTTAAGAAGAGCATGTCCTGTGAGGTGTCCCGAGGACTGCTTCCGTGTCAGTGAGGGTGTCTGGGGGAGCACTGCTGTGTGTGAGTGTCCTGCGAGAGCACTTCCTGGGGGTGCGAAGGGGTGTGAGCCCCCTGTGGTGGTGCAGTTCTCTGGGGAGGTCGCCATGCAGGTGTGCTCGCCGCCCTGCTGTGGCGGACGGACACATCAGCATTGCTCTCGTCACCTTCCTCCCTTCTCTTTGGACAACGCTTTTAGTGCCGGGGGGCTTTGCTGCCCCCCCTTGTCTCTGTAGCCTAACGGAACCGGTGGATGACACCTGCCCCTCCCCATCACCAGCTCTGCCAACAAGCAGGTGGCATCTCACAGGGCAGGAGAGCTCAGACCACGTCATTGACCCTGCACCCTGTGCCTGCTGTGTGCCAGACCCAGCCCTTGTGGACCCAGGGTTCCGGGGGAGCGGTGGTGTGGCTGGGAGCTCCAACGTGCTCAGGCTTGCTGTGCTGCAAGGCCGGCCTCTTGCGGTGGCTCTCGGTCTGGCCGACCTCGCTTCCTGCTGAGTGTGGTCCCGGGATGAGCTCTTCCCTGGTCTCTGTGCTGCCATGGGCTCATGCCTGTCTCTTCCCCTGCAGAAGGACATGGCCCTGAAGCCACACGAGCGGAAGGAGAAATGGGAGGCGTCACCTGGCCAAGAGGCCCCGCGAGGCAGAGAGTTGCCCGCCCGCAGAGCCCAGTGAGAATGGGCAGCCCTTGGTGGCGGGTAGCCCCACACAGGACCTAGAACCTTCCAGCGATCGGGGCAGGAAGACCCCTCTGCAGCCCGCCAAGCAGGTGAGCACCAGGCTGCCCTGGCATGGGGCTCTGTGCCCCCTCCCTTGCCTGGGGGCCCCACCAGCACCTGGACACCACCGCTAACTTCTGCCTTCCCGGCAGCGTGTCCATCGCTGTCGGGCGCGGGCGTGGGGCACACGGGTCCCGGATATAGGACCACCGCCTACCAGAGGCAGGGTCCTCGGGAGCCCTGGACCGGGGGTGCGTCTGCTGCTAGGCCGGCCCCGCTTCCCCATTGCGTCTGCCAGGCTCCGCCGACCGTGGCTGTCCAGTGTGTCTGAAGTGGGGGCGGTGCGCCAACGGCCCCACTTAGAGAAGCGGCACATCCAGAGGCTGTGGGCTCACCTTGGTGGCTGGGAGTCTCGGGACTATGGTGGTGTCTGTGCGAGGGAGCCTGGGGACCCCTGGGAACGGGAGGGGGGTCCCCAGCAGGCTCTGTCTTGGTGTCGGCTCAGCTCTCCGCACTCTCCGGTGGGGCGGTACTTATTTATGGTTTGCGCCTTCTCCGAGGGTTCTCCGTGTCTCACTCGCTCTCACCCCCTGGGGCGTCGCCGCCGGTGAGGCCGCATGTGTCCCGGGTGCGGGCTGGGGCGCGGGCTCGCATGCCCAGGTGGACACGTGCTCTTTCTTCCATGCAGGTGTGCTCCCCAGAAGGGGGCCGCTCCCAGCCACCCCTGGCACCAGAACGGCCCGGCCCAGCGCCAGCAGCTAGCTCCAGCCCAGCCAGCCCCGGGGTCACTCCCAGCCCGTGCCAGCGCTGCCAGCCCGCCCGGCTCTCCCGGACTCTGGGCAGCCCTGCCCACCCCAGCGACCACCCCGGTCAGCACAGTTGGCCAAAGCAAGCACTGCTGGGCCAGAGACAGCCCTACCAACCCCAGCGGTCACTGCTGGGTCCAGGCCAGCCTCGCTGGCCTCAGCGACCACCTCCAGCCCCTAGTCAGCACCGTGTACCACAGCGGTCACTTCTGGCTCAGCCCTGCTGTCCACGTGGGCTTCTAGGCCCCAGGCCCTACAGTCGGCGTCACGGTCACTCGTGGCCCCATGGCCTCACGGTCGGCCCCTGAGGTCACTCCTGGCCCCATGTCACTTCTGTCGGTCACTGCTAGCCCTCTGGCACTGCAGATGGCCTGTGCCTTCATGGGTTGCCCCGTGTCTCCGTGGCCAGCCCCTCCGGGCGTCCTTAGGACAGCGTCGTCGGCCTCTGCGATCACTGCCAACCCATTGTCCACGGTGCCAACCCCACAGTCCCTCCTCACGCTCCGTCCACGCCGCCGGCCCCCTCAGGCCCGTGCCGCTGCCCCCGACAGGCACTCCTATCCCCACGCCAGCCACGAAGGTCCCTCCTGGGCCATCCTGGCCGACCCGGCGCCTGCTGCTGGGCCCCAGTCAGCCGCAGAAGTTAGGGGAAGCCTCCGATCAGCCCAGTCCCCCAAACCTTCGCTGTTAGGCCCTGGACAGCCGCATCCGCAGAAACGGCCCCTCCTGGGCCCAGAACCGCCCCTGCAGCCTCTTCTGGGCCCGGCCTGTAAGCCTCGGCCCTTACTCCCCATCCCCAAACGCCCCTCGCTCCTGGGGCGGCCGGCCCTCCCCGCCGGCCTCTCTTGGAGCCCCGCCAGCCACGAAGGTCCCTGCTGGACCTGGTCCTGGGCCACCCTTGCCGATCCCTGCGGTCACGACGGACTCACTCCTGCACCCCTGCGTTGGCCGCCAGGCCCCGTCCGTGAGCCCTGGTGCCTGATGCCTCGACCAGACTGTGTCAGGCGGGGCCCAGCTGTGGGCAGCTGAGGAGGTCGGTGGCCTGCAGCAGGCCGGGCCTGCTGTGTTGGGGCTAAGGATGGGCGCTGGCCATGGTGCCCAGCGTTTTTGGACTGGCATCTCCGTGTACCCCTGGAATGTGGACGTGTGCTTGTGTGAGAGCCAGGGGCCGGCTCCACCCCCGAGCATCCTGGGCTGGAACTTGGCCTCGGAACTGGAGGGTTGGTGTGAGTCGCCTCCCGTCCAGCAGAGGCACCTGCGTCAGTGGTCAAGTCGAAGACACTGGTGACAAGAAGGGGCAGCTGTCGTGGGAACAGACTTCGCCTCTGGGCTTGCTGTGGGTCCTGGACACTAGACGGGGGCCCAGCTCTGACCTCCGGGCTGCCCTGTGTGCGTGGGAGGCTCTGACTCCTCCTGGGAGGAAGCAGAGGCGCGTCTGCCATCAGGAAATAAAAGGTGCCGTTGTCTCGTGAGCAGCTGTGCGGGCGACTGGGCGTGGGGGCACGACGAGCAGCACCTCGAGCGCGGTGTCGGCTCCGCCGCAGCTCTGCAGACCCTACCGAGCCCTCGTCACTGGCTCTGGAGTGGGGGCTCGGCCTCGTGCTGTGCTTGGCATAGGGTGGCGGCAGCACCCTGACCTCCGCCCACCTGTCCTGGGTCCTCTCTGCAGGGGTCTGGCACTGCTCAGGTGCCTTTCGGGACTTACTAGTCTGTCCCTGAGCAACCCGGGTCTGACCCCCCTGTCCACTTGTCAGCACGAGGGAGCAGCACCCGGAGGTGTTGGCATGTTTGCTGACCAAGCTGGGGTGGGTCTGCCTTCTCCACTGCCCCTGCCCTGCTGGGGATTCTGTGTGTCCTTGAGGGTTCCCAAGCCCTCCACCCGGTCAGCAGGCTCTGGGGGCTCCGTAGGGTTCCCAGGCGCGTCGCCCACCACCTCCTGTCTAGACAAGAGGGGGTCAGTGTTGCCCGCCTTGGGGCTCAGGGGTGTTGCCTACTTTGGCTCTGGTGACAGGCCCTACCCAGTGCCCTTTGGGTAGTGCTGAGTGCTGTGCCCAGGCCATGGCCAGGAGTGGGGCACCAGCCAGGCCTGCTGTAACCAGGAAGTTGGGGACATCCGGAAGCTTCTGCCCTGAGGTGAAGCCCGAGGCTGTACCGGGAGGGAGCAGAGCTGTGTGATGATGCCATCCATATGACAGAATTCCTCCCCCGCCTTGCTCTTCCCCTGCTAAGATCTTTCTGGAAGGTTCCCCCACCCAAGGGGTAACATCCTAACCTGACAGACTGTTTCCTCTTGGAGTTCCTTCGCTTGCTCGAGGCAGCGGCTGTTACCAGGGCTGAGTCTTTCCTGGATTGCCCCAGGCGGGCTCTGGCAGACAAACAGATGAATGTCCCAGAGCTTCCTGCCCTGGGTCCCAGCCCCCCATGGGCACCAGGGACTGGGAACGGAGGCCACAAGGCCACCCGTGGTCCTTCGGAACCCTGGCCAGTCTGTTCTGACCTGGAGTATGCAGTGTGTGTGTGTGGGGGGGGGGGGCTAGCTACTGGGCCCCTCCTTCCCATCAGCCCTCACGGTCTTGCAGGGGTTCTGGGAGATAGTTCTGGTGGAGGCCCCTTACTGCCCCGCAGGTCAGCCAGACTGGTGTTGCTGTGCCCAGTGGACACAGAGGAGAGTCCAGATGAGCGTCTCCAGGCAGTCCCGTGCTGTGGAGAGCTTTGTCCTGAGCACTTCAGGGGGTGGGGGTTGAGCTCAGGGTGATCTTCAGGGCTGTGGCCTGCTGGGCAGGGTGGGGCCGTGGGATCTGCCCTTCCCAAGGGCCCTGGTGGGTGGGCTCACCCCCTACTTGCAGGGCTAAGGGCCAGGGGCTGGTGCCTGCTCTTGGCTCAGCCCAGCCCACAACACCCCCCCATCTTAGGACCCCCTGGTGACCGGGAGTGGGCCCAGATGAGCCTGAGCCTCAGGAGCTGCGTGTGAGGGGAGGGGTCCGAGTTCTTCCTGTGGCAGTCCTCACATACTTATGTACACCTGTGCTTGTTTTATTCATTCATTCATTCATTCATTCATTCATTTTTGCTTTTTTGGGTCACACCCAGCAATGCTCCAGTTACTCCTGGCTCTGCACTCAGGAATTACTCCTGGCAGACTTGTGTCTTGTTTGAGGGTGACCTGGGTTGGCCATGGCGGTTTGGCAGGTGATGGCAGTGTGCACGTGTGTCTGAGAGTTGTGCACAGGGGCAAGGGGGACCTGGGGGCTTGGGGGATCTGAGTGTGGTGAGGGACTTGGGTATGTGTGGGGGGCACCTGGGTGTGTGGGCCTGGGGGCACCTGGGTGTGTGGGTGTGGGGGCACCTGGGTGTGTGGGAGTGGGGCCACCTGGGTGTGGGCGTGGGGGCACTTGGGTGGGGCGTGGGGGGCACCTGGGTGTGGGGCACCTGGTGTGTGTGGACATGGGGGCACCAGGGTGTGGGGACCCTCGGAGTGGGACCACATAGAGGAGCAGTGGAGGGTGTGGGGTGCTAACGGGGGCAGAGGGCTCCCGTGTCCAGCTGTGCTGGTGTCTGGTGGAAAGAGTAGGGCACTTAGGTTTCACGACCTTGTCCAGGATCCCAGGGAGCTTGTGTACTGGGGTGTGGGGGTGACACCCCAGGGGCAGTGGGACCCCACAGACACCTCCTCAGGTCGGCTGGGTGATGGGGCTCTGGCCTCGAGCTCCTCTGCACCATCCAGGGAAGGAGGCCTCACCCATGTGAGGGGCTGGCGGAGCCCGCAGGACCTCAGCCGGGCATGGGGTGTCCTGCATGCAGCCTCATGGTCACACCAGCTGCCCATGCCACAGTGCTCACAGCTGGGCATGAGGGCGGCTCACTGCAGCCTTTGTGGGAGTGCCTTGTGCAGCTCCTGTCCTGCTGGGCCACTGTCCGATGGCTGCTGAGCCAAGGCATCCTGGCAATGTCCCCCCAGCCCCGTGCCAGCTGGACTTATGCAGACCCTCTGCTCCCCCGTCTGACTCAACGCCCAGGCCCACACTGCCACTGGCACTCAAATGGCGCTGAGCAGTAGCTGCCCTGTGTCTGACAGGTTGGGCAGTGGGGTGGCCCAGGGGGTCCAGCCTCATGCCCCTCCTGGCTGCCTGGCCAGGCGTGTTGCCTCACTGCACCATGCCTATGACTTATGGGTGGCCTGTGCCCCATCATGGGGGTACTGGGGTACCTCTGGGGCCCACTAAGGCAGGAGGAGAACCCAGTGCAGGTCCTAGGACGCAGGAGTGTTCCAGAACAGCACTGCATCTTGGTGACGTACCATACAGTTAGTGGTGTTTCATTAGCCAATCTGAGGCTCTGGGCAGGCCCACACCTTCCCCATGCTGAGCTGCCCTCCCTGTCCCCAGATGAAGGTGCCTGTGTGCAGAGGGGTGCCCCCACAGTGATGAGAACACGTCCCGGAAGAGCAGCTCCCGGGACCAGCTCAGTGATGTGAGTACTCTGCACTGAGGACTGGGGGGTGCTTGAGCTTGCCATGAGACCCCGTCTCCCTTCTGGGCTGTGTCTGCAGGGGTGCAGTGAGACCCCCATCTGCCCTCTGGGCTGTGCCTGTGCAGGGGTGCAGTGAGACCCCATCTGCCCTCTGGGCTGTGCCTGTGCAGGGGTGCAGTGAGACCCCCATCTGCCCTCTGGGCTGTGCCGGTGCAGGGATGCAGTGAGACCCCATCTGCCCTCTGGGCTGTGCCTGTGCAGGGGTGCAGTGAGACCCCGTCTGCCCTCTGGGCTATGCCGGTGCAGGGATGCAGTGAGACCCCGTTTGCCTTCTGGGCTGTGCCTGTGCAGGGGTGCAGTGAGACCCCATCTGCCCTCTGGGCTGTGTCTGCAGGGGTGCAGTGAGACCCCGTCTGCCCTCTGGGCTGTGCCTGTGCAGGGGTGCAGTGAGACCCCATCTGCCCTCTGGGCTGTGTCTGCAGGGGTACAGTGAGACCCCGTCTGCCCTCTGGGCTGTGTCTGCAGGGGTGCAGTGAGACCCCTTCTGCCCTCTGGGCTGTGTCTGCAGGGGTGCAGTGAGACCCCGTCTGCCCTCTGGGCTGTGTCTGCAGGGGTGCAGTGAGACCCCCGTCTGCCCTCTGAGCTGTGCCTGTGCAGGGGTGCAGTGAGACCCCGTCTGCCCTCTGGGCTGTGTCTGTAGGGGTGCAGGCTTGAGCTTGGCACTGGGGCTCTCGCTGCCCTCTGGACTGTAGTGCCTGCCCCTGACTGCTGGACCTGGAGCTGGGACCCTCATTGCTGTCTCTCTTGGGTCCTAGCTGGGCCCATTTAGGGAGGCACGGGCTCCCTCTGACCCGTCAGGCTGCTGCCGTGAGGACTGTTCCTGAGGCCATGGGCAGGTGGGAGTGGGTGTGCTGTGAAGCCAGGCCGCTCCTCCCTGTCCCACAGAGCTCCCTCCGTGCAGGCAGTCTCAGGCCGGAGGCTACTCCGTAAGCCCTTGCCCGGGAGCTCACGGGGGGCGTCCCCAGGGCTGCAGCCACGGTGCTCGCACACTCCCTGCACTCGCCATTTTGGCTCGTTACTCCCTGCGGCATTCCCGAGACTCGGCTCCCAGCTCCTGTCCACATTGCCTCTCGCCTTTGGTGCGTGTCGTGGTCCTGGCTGGGCCCCTGCACACGCTGGGATTCTTGTCGGGCCGCTGGTGGCAGTGGGACGGCTTGAGCTGGTCCTGGACTGGAGCCCTGAGCACGTGCTGTGGGAGTCCCTAGCCTCTCCTCCGCAGCCGCCCTGAATGTTTTCTGGGGACCCTCAGCCACAGAGTGGTGCCGGGCTGGGAGGCTGCAGTCTTCTGTTGTGGGCACAGGCCAGCAGCGGTGGCTCCCTGCCCTGCCCAGGGCTGTAGGCGCCTCAGTAGCTTCAGGACCTGCCACCAGGCTCCCTCTAGGGCTGTGAGGGAGGCCGTGCCAGGCTGTGCCATGTGTGTGGTGGGTGTGCCCGGGCGTCTGCGCCATGTCGGGCTGTGCCAGGTGCTGACATGTGTGCCCGGGTGTGTCTGAGGCCATGTTGGGCAGCAGGCATGTGCGCGTTGCTGTCCACACGCTGTGACAGCTGCTCTGCAGTGAGGGCCTCAGGTCCAGTCATGGTCTGTGTCCGCTGGCGGGTCACACTGGCCTGACCAGCATTAGTGTGACGCAACCACTGGAAGCAGCTTCTGCAGCTGCTGCTGGCACCCACCCACTGCCCAGCCCCTGCCCAAGTG
This sequence comes from Cryptotis parvus, assembly GCA_021461705.1. Taxonomy (NCBI): domain Eukaryota; kingdom Metazoa; phylum Chordata; class Mammalia; order Eulipotyphla; family Soricidae; genus Cryptotis; species Cryptotis parvus. The sequence goes on from JAJIBD010032119.1 coordinate 101,663, forward strand.
GAGCCTGTACAGGAAAGGGGGCCTCAGACTCCACGCATGTGGACCTCACTGCACTGTGCCCCACGGTCCCTGTCCTGAAGGTGGCAAGGGGACAGGAAGGGTCCTGAGCAGGTCACCAAGGTGTGCCTCCCTGCTGTGGAGGCGGCGATGGAGACGGTGGTGGTGAATAGTGATCCTGGGCAGGTGGTGGAGCAGTCCCAGGTGAGAGAGCCGCTGTGCACGTGGTCACTCGGTCGCTCAGTGACCTTGTAGCTGGCCCGTTTCTGTTTCACAGAGGTGTGAACAGGCGCTTGGGGCCAGACAGGTAAGATAGCTCAGTGGAAAGGGCATTTGCCTTGCTTGTGTTCAACCTGGTTTTGATCCTGGGCGCGTCCCACATGGTCCCCTGAGCCGGCTGGGAGTAAGCCTTGAGCACTATCGGGTGTGGCCCCAAAACAAAAATACCCAAGACCGAGGTTCAGGAGTCAGGAACTTGGGCCTGAGCAATAGTCCAGTGGGGAGGGCGTTTACCTTGCATGCGGCCGACCCAGGTTCGATCCCGGGCATCCCCTGAGCACCGCCAGGAGTAATTCCTGAACGCCAGAGCCAGGAGTAGCCCTGAGCATTGCCGGGTGTGACCCGAAAAAACAAAAAAAAAATCAGGAACTCACCTGATTTCGGTCAGGGTGACTCAGACCTGTGTCCACCTCCTGGCCCCTGTCCAGTGTGTCTGAGGGACAGCAGCAGGAGCCCTGGCTGTGCTCTCCCTGGGAGGCACCACACCCCCACCTACACCCATGACACGGAGCTTCTGGGGGAGGCGCAAAGCCAGACCTGGGGCTGGGGGCTGGGCTGACCCACCGTGCTGACGGCTGGTGAAGCCTCCCGTGGCACGCTGGAGAGATGCGTGGGACAGAAAGTTGCCGCGTCTCAGGCACAACCAGCTGTGGGAGAAGCCCCTTTGTGTGGGGGGGCTGTGCACCATTTCTCTGGAAGCTTGATGTTTCCTGCCCTTGTCTTCTCTCTCCTCTCTCTCTCCTCACTCAGTGCTTCTGTGGGCAGGGCTGCCCCTCCCATGCGGCCCCCGGGCCTGTATCCCCCCATCTCCCCATCTCCCCCTCCTCCGACTCGAGAGGGGATCCTGGGCTGGGTGTGCGGGCTCGCTCTGGGCCCCCGGCTCCCAGGGGCTCGTGGGTACTGACTCCCCTCTCTCTCCCCCACAGTGCGGCAGCGAGTAGCCAGGGGCGACAAGGTGAGTGCCGAACATGGGGGGCTCCGGGCCCAGAGAAGCCCCCAGTTTGCGGGCAGTGACGCCTGCTGGGGGTCCTGCCCACCACGGGTGCCGGTGGTCTCTGTGGCCCTGGGGCGCGGCAGGAGCTCCTGCCCTCCCCTTGCTTGGGATGTGCTGCCTGGTCTCAGCACGGCTTCACTCGGCGTCTGCTGCGTCTGCGCTGCTGGTCACTCCCTCGGGCCACTCAGCTGCTCGTCCACTGTCCCCAGCGCTGCTCAGGGACACAGGCGGGGGCACAGGTCCTGAAACCCTCTGATGGCCTGAGACGAGGGGCTCAGCAGGGGACAAGGTGTCTGGGGGTCACGGCCACACCGACACTGGGGTCGAGGGCCCCTGCTGCACTGCGGGGGGGCTCTCAGAGCCCCGTCTGCTGCTGTCTCGAGGGCTAGGGACAGACCCTTGAGCGGGGAGCAGCACCTCACTGCCCTGCTCGGGGACAGCAGCTCACCAGGCTTGCTCGGCCCCACGCTCAGGGCCCAGATGGACAGACACGGCCGGGAAGCTGGTCCCTCAGGCAGACCCGCCCCTGCTGGTGCACAGCTGCTGTGGGAGTACCCGGGACCGCCTTTCATCGGGAAAGTCCAGCGGAGCAGCTGCTCGTCTGGCTGTGCCCAACTGGCCGTGCCTGCCCACCCCCCACTCCATCCTGGCCACCGCTGTTCCTTATGCCCTGCCTCGTGGGGGGTCCTGGGGCCCACGGACCGGGGAGGGTGCTGCTGAGGGCGGCACGACAGGTCTCGTCCCAGGCCTGCACACCCTCTGACCTCTGCCCCTCCTCCCCTTTCTGCACTTCCCGCCCCACGCACTTCCCCCAGGCCTCAGGCCTGACTCAGAGTCTAATACCTTGGATTTTTCATCTGAAATGGGGTTCACAAAAGTCCCCCTCTGAGATTCTGCAAAGAAAGAGCAAGATGAAGAGATAGTCATGGCCAGCCTTGGCTGCCTGGTGCTGGGGCGGAGCAGCAGTTCAGTGTGAGTGTGTTTGCCTCGCACACGGCCAGCCCGGTTCAATCCCCGGTGTCCCATATGGTCCCTGAGCACAGCCAGGAGTGGCTTCCTGAGTGCAGAGCCAGGAGTGAGCCCTGAGCGTTGCTGGGTGTGACCCCTCAAACAAAAGGAGAGAGACTGCCTAGTACTTTCTGAGGCCCCCAGCCCCAGCCCTGGAGACACATAGCCCCTCCCGGCCACATGACAGCAACCAGGTGACCGAGCACAGGGGTGGGAGGAGTGGGCAGGCCCACAGAGCTGCCGAGTGCTTTGTGATTTGCCCACTGGGGTCCGGCCGTGGGGTGCTGCATGCAGGGAGCAGGGAGCAGGTGGTCGGGCGTCACACCCTCGGGTCCCAGAGGGGCGCGGGGCGGAGCGTGGTGCTGTGTCGCACGCTGTGTGATGAGCAGCCGCCGCCAACTCTGTGACAGACACCCCTTTGGTGGCCGTCCACAGAGGCAGAAGTTGGGAGGCTTCCGTGGGGAGCTGGTTGTGTGCTACGTGCCTCCCGCTAAGGGTATCTGAGGACTGAGACCCTCGGGCCATGCAGTGCTGGACACTGGCCTCCCGTGGGAGGCCCATCCACACTGGCACTTGAAGGTTTTTCTAGCATTTTCTTTCCATCACGTGGACCTTAGTGAGGATCCCCCTGGCCTCGGTGTCCTGGAACCAAGACCCAGCAGGCAGCAGAGCTGAGCCAGCTCAGGAGGGGCGGCTTTCAGCTGAAGAGCAGCTATAGCCTCTTGGGGTGCTCTGAGGGACTCCCCGACTACTGCCCTTACCTGGGTCAGCCTGAATGCCCAGGGGTCATTTCCTGCAGTCACAACACCTCAGCTCAGGGCCCAGCCCCTAGGACCCCCTCCCCGGCGCCTTGAGGCCAGGAGAGCTTTGAGGTGAGGTGAGAAGCCCCCAGGCCCCTCAGCAGCTGCCTTGCTGGGTCCATGGCAGGAATCTGTGAGGCCTGAGGCCCAGGTTTGGGGTGGGGCAGTGCCAGCGCCCCCCCCCCCCCCGCTGCCCCTTCCCCTGGATTCTCATTGTGCGACCCTGAGGCCGGAGGGCTTTGCTGTCTGTCTGGGCCAGCCCGGCCTCTGTGCCCATGCAGCCTGTCCACCTCTGAGCTGGGAGCAGGGCCCTTGAATGCACGTCTGTGCCTTGGGGCCAGAGCCGTGGCCTGCCTGCCCCATGCATGCCTGGCCACCAGCCCGTAGTCACGCCTGCGTGCCCTGGCCAGGCTCCCGCTGGGGCCTCGAATGGAGCCACCCTCCGCATCCTCCACTGGCTGGGGCGAGCAGGAGCGGGACCCGGGCCAGACCCAGAGTGCACAGTGCCCACTGGACTGGGGTGGTGTCAGCCCTGGCACAGTGGCTGTGGGGGTGCAGGGCTGGGCACCAGGAAGGAGGGGCACCCCTTTGTCTGTGCTCACCAGCCGGTAGCGAGTTCTTTGTCCAAGTGGGCTGCAAGTCCGGGCCAGGCTAGGCCGAACTGGGTCGGGCCTGCGGATAAAACTGGCTGTGGGCTGCAGCAGGGTCAGGTGGTCACATAGAGAAGTAGGCAGTGGCCCCCACCTTGGACCCCAGGCCCAGAGCCAGGAGTCACCCTTGCTCCGACCCCAACGCTGGTACCAGGACAGGAGGGAGCGGTGCTGGGCTGGGAACCTCGTGTTGCCCCACAGGTGGGGCCGTTTGAGAGAGCCGTGGGGCGGAGCACTCGCAGGTGTGTGGCCAAACCTGGCCCAGTGTACCAGCCTCACACTCACCCAGAACCTGAAGGGACAGCCCCTGACCCTGGACATTCCACTCGGGCCTCAGAGCCCTCCGGCCCGGGGCCCAGCGGGGCCAGGGTCTGCGAAGGGGGCCCAGTGCCTCTTCCAGAGCTCTCCCCTTCTGCCATGCCCCAGGGGCCACGGCTCGTCTCACCTGCTCTGGCTCTTGGTCTGTGCACCCACCGTGGTATCTCGGGGTCAGAGAGGGTCACCCCTTGTTCCGCATGCTCTTTCCTGCGTGGCTGAGGGGCCTCCTGCAGGGCCCAAGTCACGCCGACTCGGGAGACCTGTGCTGAGGCCCTGCTCGGCTGCTTCCTCCGAGCTCTAGCCTGGACCTCGCAGCTCTGGGCGCGTCCTCACTGCATGGGTCTCTGCCACCGCCTCGTGGTGCTTCCCTGGGGAGAAGAGCTGCTTCAGGTCAAGTTCCTGTGAAGTGCTCAGACTGCCCAAGTCTTGGCGCAGGGGCGGTGTCTGCCCGCCCTCAAGACCTTCGTGCCGGCGGCCAGCAGCTCCGGCCTCCCACCCTGCACCCATCTGTGGCCGTATTCTCAGAGCCCTCTGGCACGGTGGCCTAAATCAGCCCCGTCCTGGCTCGGCTGATTGTGGAGCCTGGAAGGGGGACAGGGGCAGACTTGACCTGAGGCTGACCCACAGCCTCTGGAGCTTTCTCTCTCCTGCAGGCGTCTGTGGGCTCCGGGAAGCTCTTCGACCCGTTAGCTGGCAAAGGTAAGTGTGACCCGTTCCCTGGTCAGGCAGGGGAGAGCAGCGGGGGCCTGGGGAGCCGCCAAGGAAAGCAGAAGCGGGAGTGTGGAGCGGGCGTCCCTGAGTGGGGCTCCTGCCCTCCGCACGTCGCAGTCTTGTCCCGGGGGCCTGTGGTCAGGTCCTTGCTGAGCCCAGGTAATGCCCAGGGGTGAGCAGCACCATCCCAGGTGGCCCGGAGCCCTGAAGTGGGCAGTTGGCAGCACTTGCCCCTCGAGGCCTGGCCCTGGGAGGTGATGCAGGCACAGGACATGTGCCAGAGGAGGTGAGTGGGCCCAGCCTGAGGAGCTTGGCAGGCGGGGAGGCCACAGCTGCTGAAACATGCAGAGCAGGGTCCCTAGCCGGGGCCGGCGCCTGGACCTCCTGCTCAGAATCAACTCGGCAGAGCACAGGGGCTCGCGCCTGAGAAGCGGCACAGGTCCGCGCACGCTGGAGCCCGTAGCCCGTAGCCCAGCCCCCTCCGCTCTGAGGCCTGCCCTGCCGTGCTGCCTCCCGCCGCCATTACAGCAGAGACCACGCAGGTGCTGGGGTGGCCATCATCATGGTCTGTCCACTGCATCCCAGCATGTACCGGTCAGGGGGCCAGAACAGTGTGCACAGGGTCCCAGCCACATCTGCTGGCCTGGGCGGGCATCCAGACCCTGGGGTAGAGCAGCCTGCGGGGCCCATCCCGCCCTGTGTTGGCACATGGGGACTGCTTGGAGGCTCTGGACAGTGTCGGGGCAGCCATGCCCACCGGCCTCTGCTGTGCGATGAGCGAGCTGGTGAGGGGGTGAGAGGAGCGTGTAGCCTGCGCAGTCCTCAGACAAGTAGCGATGGGGGTTGTCCCCACTGCAGAGGCCTGGCTGCACCTTGACCCTTGACCCTTGGGTCACCCAGCACCCAAGGTTTTGTTCCTGAGAGACGGATGGGGGTCACCTCCCCAGAGCTCGCTTGGCCACAGTGGCCTCGATGAGGAGGGCTCCCCAGGAGTGGGCCGGCCCCTCACCCGCCTCTCCTCGCCCACAGACCACTCGCAGGAGGAGGAGTTTGAGGCCAAGGCGGGGGCAGCGTCCAAGGTGTCGGGCCTGGAGCGCAGCCGTGAGCTGAGTGCCCAGCCGCCCTTCTTGACCTCAGCCCACGACCCTGCGCCTGCCGGCCCTGCGCAAGGCGCCCGGCCAGCCCGCCTGTCAAGAAGGAAGCCCCCACCCTGGCCCGCCTCACCCCACAGTTGCCGCCTGCACCCCCACAGCCCCGGGCCCCACCCCGGCGCACGTGCCTCTCTCCTGGGTGCCTGCCAGGGCCACGGACACAGCCACAGCCAGGCTGCACACAACGGCCTGCACAGCCTCAGGTGGGCGGGTCCCTGGGGCGGGGCGGAGCCGTGGTGCCGCCCGCACTGATCTCTCTTCTTGCAGCAGGAGCAGCGGGGTCAGCCTCGGGCTCACGAAGCACCTGCCCCTGCCGCCTCATGGGCCAGGGGCCCACCTGTCTACCTCACACCTGGCGCTGTGCTCACAAGCCCAGCACCAGCACCCTGCGGCCATGTTTGCCGCCCCCCCGACCCTGCCCCCGCCTCCGCCACTGCCCACAAATGGCCTGGTTCTCCCCGGACACCCCCGCTGGTAGGTCAGGGCTCAGGGTATGGGGCTGGACTCCAGGCCCGTCCCCCAGGGTCTCCCCCTCAGGCGGGAAGGACACGTCGGGAAGGAGGTGCCAGTCGCCCCCTCCGGAGCACCCAGGGGGGCTTTGCGGGGCTGGCGGGGCTCACTCTTCTCTCTTCCTCAGATGCCAGCCTGCTGCTCTCTCTCAGCCCGCAAATCATGTATTGCCAGCCTCATGCGGGGATTCTGATTGGTACTTGGGCACAGGCTCCTCTGCTCCCTCCTCCCCTGGGCCCGCACCTAGCCAGCGGCCACCGACCCCGGGAGTGCCAGGTGACTACCCGCCTCGCCCCACCCGAGCCCGCGGCGCGCGCCTCCTCCGTCTCTCTCTCTTCTCTCTCCTAGATCACGAGCTGCTCAGGCAAGAGCTGAACGCGCGGTTTCTGGTCCAGAGCGCGGGCGGCCGGTGCCCCCTGGGCCCTGGGGCTCTGCTGCGGGCGGAGTTCCACCAGCACCAACACACACACCAGCACACACACCAGCACCAACACACGTTTGCCCCCCTTCCCCCGGGCTGCCCCCAGCGCCGCTCCCGCCGCCCGCCGCACCCCCGCCGGTTCGTAGCCCTGCAGCTAGCTGCCTCTCGCCCGCCCGCCTTCCCTGACCTTGGGCGTCCCGCTCAGTGCTCAGCCCTGCCACGGGCCCTTGGGCCCACCCCCCCCCCCCCCAACCACCCCTACTTGTGCCTGGGGGGCAGCCCGGGCCCACCCTGAAAGCAAGGAAGCCATTCTGGCCCCCGGTGGTGGTACCGGGAGGCAGAACTGAGCTGGTGTGGGGGAACCTGACCCTCTGCCTCCTGCCGCAGTTTGACAAGTTTGTGCCCAAGCTGGACAGCCCCTTCTTCCGACATTCCAACGTGAGTGTCTCTGGGCACTCTTGCCGCCCGCCTCGCCCAGTGTGGTCTTTCATGGGTGGGCTGGGCGGGGGCAGTGGGGGCTCCGGAGGCCTCCAGCGGGGCGCAGGACCAGGCCCCAGGGCTCCAGCCCCCAGCCTGCCCCTGGGCCGCCCGCCTTCTCTTGCAGCTCTTCTCTCCTGCCGTCCCGGGACTGCCCGCCCTGCTCCCACACCCAGGCCCTGTTGGGTCCCCTGCAGGCGCGTTTCAGCCAAGGTACCACCTGCCCCTGGGCACGGAGGGGCTCTGCCTGAGCTGGGGGTGCAGGTGGAGCCCGGCTCCCCACGCTGGACTTGTCGCTGCCCTCTGTTCCAGGGAGGTCCCGGAAGTGTGCCTGCAGACCCCTCCCCCCCACACCCCGCAGGACAACCCCAGCATGCTCCGTCCCCCTCGGGGCCTCTCCCAGTTGAAGGTGGGCCTGGCGGCGACCGCCCTGACCACCCACAATGTAGGATGGCCCTGAGGCCCCCACTGCTTGCCTTTACAGAGACCCCTGGGTTGAGAGTGGGTTCTGTGAAGGGGCCCAGACTCCCCAAGTTCTCATCCCCTCTCTCCCCTCAGACTGCAAACCCACTGGAGGCAGCAGGCCGGGCCAGTGTCCACGGCCTCCTGCAGAAAACCCCTGGGGTAGGTGTGGTGCACCCGGGGGTGTCTAAGCTGGCTCCCCACAGGGCCAGGTGCCCAATATTCCCTCTGTCAATGACAGGTGCCTGACGGGTACCGGACAGCCATCAGGAGTGAGTGTGTGGGAATACATATGTGTGAGGGTCTGTGTGTATGTGGGGGCCTTTGGGTGAAGGTCTATGTATGAGGGTCTGTGCATATGTGAAAAGGGTGTGTGTGTGTGTGTGTGTGAAAAGGTCTGTTTGTCAGGGTTGTGTATATGTGAGGGTCTGTGTGTGAGGTCTTTGTGAAGGTCTGTGTGTGCGGTCTATGTGTAAGGATCTGTGTGTGTGAGGATCTGTATGTGTGAGGGTCTGTGTGTGCAGTCTATGTGTAAGGATCTGTGTGTGAGGGTCTGTGTGCGGTCTGTGTGTAAGGATTGTGTGTGTGAAGGTCTGTGTGTGAGGGTCTGTGTGTGAGGTCTATGTGTAAGGATTGTGTGTGTGAAGGTCCGTGTGGGTCTATGTGTGGGTGGGTGGGGATCTATATGTGAGGGTCTGAGTGTGAGAGGGTGTGTGTGTGTGTGTGTGTCTGTGCATACCTATGTGCCCCCACAGAGGCCAGGGCGGTGGTGCGCGGCACATGTGCAGACGGCCTGGCAGATCTACCACCATCAGCAGAAGATGAAGGTGAGTGTGGGTCACTAGGGGTGACGGTGAGCCTGGGCTGGCATCCCCTGACGGGCCGCAGGCCGGGCAGGGTGTGAGATGCCAGTAGAGGGTCCCACCCTGGGGCTGGAGTGATAGCACAGGGGAGGGCGTTTGCCTTGCGCGGCTGACCCAGGTTGATTCCCAGCATCCCATGTGGTCCCCTGAGCGAGAGCCAGGAGTAACCCCTGAGCATCGCCAGGTGTGACCCAAAAAGCAAGAAAAAAAAGACAAGAGGGTCCCAGCCGTGGGGCTCCAACAAACGTGGCACTACCACAATAGGCCCTGACGCGTGCCTGGAAGGGCAGGTGTGGGGGGCGGAGCCCTTACAGGAGGGGCGTGAGTGGCACCCGGCACTGAACCCACTGTGCTCTGAGTTGCTGAGTGCCCTCAGGGGTCTGTTTCCTGCCCCCGCCTGCGGTGGGGCGACCTGTAAGGGCACAGGGCACCCTGGCTTTGGGGCCTGCCGGTGCCTCCTGATGACCCAACAGCACTCAGAGGATGGGGGTCCCCACGAGCAGCCGCTGTCCCTCTCAGCAGATGCAGCTGGCCCCCCCACCAGCTGGACACGCTCAGCCGACCGCCTGCCCCTGGTGCACTCGCCGGCCCACTTCCCAAGCCCGCAGAGCCTGGCTCGACCTCTCTTCAGCTCAGGTGGGCTTGGGGCTGGGGGTCCGGCCCTTGAGGGCTTTTCCTGGGGACTGAGAAAAAGTCCGTGTGCGTGGCGCATTAATCCCATACCCCGTCCCCTGTTCCCTCATCCCTGTCCCTCTTCCCCGTCCCCTCCCGTGCCCCTGCCCCTCACCCCCTGTCGCCCACCCTCACCCCACCCTGCTCCCTGGTCTCTCTTCTGGAGAGCAGAACACGCCACCCTGTGGCTCACCCCATCTGTCCGTGTGGAGCAGGCCCAGGCCTACTGGAGCTCCCCAGCTGAGCCATGCCAGAGGGGGGACACCTGGGGGCCTGGCCCAGGCTTCCTGGTTGGGCTTGTGGCACCCCATCCTCAGACCGCGGACCCCAGAAGAGAGCAGGATAGCTCCAGGTGGCGGGCAGCCTCTCTGTCCCCCAAGAGGACCTTTGGAGCCTGATGGGAGGGTTACAGCTCCCCCTGTGGCTTCCTGGGTGTCGGGAGGGAGATGGACACTGACCACCACACTGACCGCCACACTGGGGAGGGGAAGGGAGATAGGCACTGACCGCCACACTGACGGCCACACTTGGGAGAGGGAGGGAGATGGACACTGGTCACCACACTGGGGGAGATGGGCACTGACCGCCACACTGACTGCCACACTGGGGAGGAGGGAGATGGACACTGACCGCCACACTGACCACCACACTGGGGGAGCTGGAGGGCGGGCACTAGATGAGCCGCATGGACATGTGGACTGTAGCTGCCAGCCTGAGGGTTAGGGCGAGACTGGACTCCCAGAGGCAAACAGGAGGGACACTGCAGTAGGGACCATGAGGGCGGCCCGTGGGTGGCCTCTAGCCCCTCCCCCTTCAAGGTTTCTGGTGGGGTGGGGTGGACCTGGGCGGGGCCCCAGACTCTGGTGCACCCCTGAGCCCCCTCACAGGTGCTGCCCACCCTGCTGCTGCTTTTGGACCGAGCACCCACCCTAGCACTTTTCTGCCCGTGGGTCACCTGCCAGGTAGGTGCCCCAAGGTCCCACACTCTCCGAGGGCGGGCCGTGGGAGGGGCACCCTCGGGTGCAGGGGCCTGACCCCTGTCCTGATCGCGCAGATGCCTTCAGCAGAGCCGGCACTTTCGGAGGCCTGGGGAGCCTTCGCAGTTCCTCGCTGAGTGAGTGTCCCCCGCCCCCATCTCCCACCAGCTGGCGGGCATGGCCAGTCGACACCTACTTATGCCCCGCCCACACACAGGTGGCATCTTGGTCCCCAAAGAGGGCTCTGCACTGCCCGGCCTGCCCGGCGCAGCTGAGGCCTGGAGCCGGCTGCACAGGGCACCGCCCCTGGCCCAGAGCCGCGGACTTGGAGCGGAATGTCGAACCCTGGCCGAGAAGCCGACAAGAGCTGGGGCCGGTGAGTGTGGTCGGGGGCCGACCGGGGCGGGCTTCGGGCAGGAGCCCTGGGCCGGGAAGGCCCCTGCGTTGAGGTGCCCCCGCCCTCAGCCTGGCTGCTCTGGGCGTGAGGGAGCCGGTGCAGCCTCCCGAGGACGCCAGCCAGGCGGGGGACCCTCAGCGAGGTGGCCCGGGCACGCGCGGCGCTGAGCACGTCCCCTGCAGGGGCCTGGACCAGCGCCTGCCCAGCCGGGGCTCCCCCGCCGGCCCCCCGGGGGTCTGCTCCCGCCCGGCGTCAAGGAGAGCCACTCCCCAGCCCGGGGAGCCAGCGCGCGCTCTTCCCTCCCCCCGGCCCGTGGGACCCCCAGAGCGGCCGCGGGGCGCCGTGAAGGTCAAAGAAGAGCATCGTGAGGACGACGCGCCCCCTTCACCTGGGAACCTCGGCGCGACGCGCCTCGCCGCCCGAGCCCCGAGCCCCGAGCCCGCTGGGAAGCGCACCGCGGGACTTCCAGGGCGCGGCCCTGCCTCCCGGCCCCGACGCCCCCGCCTTGCCCGTGCCCGCTGCCCGCCGTGCTCCTGGCCGCGCCCCGCCCGGGGCATCCCGGACTACGGCACTGGGAGCGCCCGGCGAGGCGCCGCGACTATTCGCCATCCCGAAACCCCCGGAGGTGGAGGCGCGGTAGTGCGCGCCCGCTCCGGACTCCAAGCACAGGCGGCCTCGGTCTCCGTGGTGGCGCGCGCCGCCCCGCCCAGTTTGTACAGCTTTGCCCTCCAGTGGGAGGCGTTTCTAATAGATTTGTATTTTTCTTAATTTTATGCTCTTTAGACGTTTAAAAGAGACGGAAAGGAGAGTTCTGCTTTTTTTTAGTTCTGATTTGCAGTTTCACGGCCTCAGCCCCGGGGTTTCTTTGTCTTATTTATGGGGGAAAATGCGGCCCTTTGCCCCCAGCACTGTGACGCCCCTCAGGCCGGGCTCTGGCCTCCCTCGGTACTTGGAACCCAAGTTACAGATATATATTAAAATGATAACATTCAGCACCTGCGGTTTGCCTTGTTCTTTCCTGCAGAAGATCATGGAGTTTTCTGGTTTGAGAAGCACCCACAGGCTCTCGGTAGAAATGTGAGGTGTCTAAATTCCTCTGCAAGGAGGCTTTATGAAAGGCCTTTCTCGACCCCCTGCTTTCTCCTGGGTCCCGTCTCAGCCCCACTCACCAAGGCTCTAAGCTGCTGCAGAGGGGCTGGAGTGACAGCACAGCGGGGGAGGGCGTTTGCCTTGCACGCAGCTGGCCCGGGTTTGATCCCTGGCCTCCCTTGAGCACTGCCAGGAGTAACCCCTGTGCATCGCCGGGTGTGACCCAAAAAGCAAAATAAACTGCTTTGGGTGCCACAAAGAAGCGTCTGACACCCGTGGCTGCCCACACCCCAGAGCTCCCTCAGCGTGGCGTGAGGGCGTCGCTGAGTGTCCCCACGCTGGCCACACTCACTGTGGGCTCAGTTACCTCTGGGTCTGTGCTCTCTAGAGGTCAGTGCCGGGCGCGTGGTGGCTGAAGGACTCGCCCCAGGGGCACAGCTGGGCTGTGGGCTGTGTGCCACCGCCAGTCCAGGGACCCATCGGGTAGGGGTGGAGGAGGCAAGGAGTTGGAGCTGGGGGAGGGGGCTAAGCAGGAACACGGTGAGTTGGGGGCAGGGAGGCGTCCTCCACACCAGAGCCGGTACGTGCACTGCAGACCTCATTGCCAAGGGGCTTTTCTAGGGAGCGAGATCCACACGGAGATCCAGGCGCAACCTGCTGGAAGCTAGTCAAGGAAGCCCAGTCCAAACACGCACCTGAGCAGTGGCTGCGCCATGAGAGCTGCACACACTCGAAGTCTGATCACGATCAGCCAGAGACACGCTTCAGAAAAGGGCCTGAGCAGTGGCTGCGCCATGAGAGCTGCACACACTCGAAGTCTGATCACGATCAGCCAGAGACACGCTTCAGAAAAGGGTTAAAGGATAGAACTTAGAGCCAAGAGAACAGCGGGGAGGGTCGCTTGCCTTGCACGTGACTGACCTAGGTTCAATTCCTGGGTCTCCATATGGTTCCAAGAGCACTGTCAGGTGTGAGCATTGCTGGGAGTGACCTCAAAAAATTATTTTCTAAGTTAAAAAACAAAAATGGGCCGGAGCGATAGTCCAGCGGGTAGGGCATTTGCCTTGCAAGCAGCCGGCCCATGCCGGCCCGGGTTGGATCCCCGGCATCCCATATGGTCCCTGGAGCACCGCCAGGAGTGATTCCTGAGTGCAGAGCCAGGAGAAACCCCTGAGCATTGCCAGGTGTGACCCAAAAAAAAAAAAAAAAAGAATTGGGCCTTGGGGCCGGAGGCGATAGCACAATGGGTAGGGCACTTGCCTTGCACGTGGCCAACCCAGGTTCGATCCTCGACATCCCATATGGTCCTCCGAGCACTGCCAGGAGTAATTCCCGAGTGAAGAGCCAGGAATAACCCCTGAGAATCGCTGGGTGTAACCCAAAAAGGAAAAAAAAATTGGACCGGAGTGATAGCCCAGCAGGTAGGGTGTTTGCCTTGCACGCAGCTGACCTGGGTTCGATCCCGGCACCCCATATGGTCCCCAAGCACCGCCAGGAGTAATTCCTGAGTGCAGAATCCAGCAATGCTGGGAGTGGCCCCCCAAAAAGAAAGATTTTTTTTTGTTGTTGTTGGCATTTTGGGTCACACCGGCGATGCTCAGGAGTTTCTCCTGGCTCTGCACTCAGGAATTACTCCTGGCGGTGCTCGGGGGACCATATGGGATGCCGAAGACCGAACCTGGTCCGGCATGGGCCTGCTGCGTGCAAGGCAAGCGCCCTACCGCTGGGCTATCGCTCCAGCCCCCAAAAAAAGAAAAGAATTTATCAGGGCCAGAGAGCTGCCTTGGGGACCCAAGCAGGAGCTGTGAGCTCTAGGCACCCCCTACAAAAAATCGGTCAGCAAATGTTAAATCTCCAGGTGAGTGGGGACAAGGGTGTCTCGCATGGCCTGTGGTGTCGCAGGCCTGGAGCTGTTCACTCCGTCTGCATGCCGCAGCCCGGTTCCACACCCGCAGGGTGCAAATAGCAATAAAATGAACATGGAAGCAAAAGCCGCGCACCACAAAGGGGACAGCGCAGGCGCTTCCCGCGCGCGGCCGCCGGGCTCCCCGGCCCGGCTTCCTCCGAGGTGGGGGCGGGACTGGGCAGAGTCCGGGCGCCCAGGGGTGCCCCAGCCGGAAATTAGCGCTGAAGCTCTGCAAGGCCTCGGGCTGCGCCCTGGGCCCGCCGGAATCGCTGGGCTGCGGCGCTCCTGGCGGCCGCCCTGCGCGCTGCGCCACCCGCCTCAAGCGAGCGGCCAGGAACTTCCCTTGGGGCGCTGCAGGCCACAGTGGCTCAGAGACCAGGCTAGAAGCTGCTCAGACCAAGTCCAGGCTAGAGACTGGCAGCCGGAGTTCAAGGCCGAGCCCGAAAGGTGGGAAGTGGGAGACGGCGGGCGGGGGTCGGGCCGTGCCGCGGGGAGCCCGGTCTGCCCGGGCTGGGCAGGCAGGTACTCACCACCTGGAGCAGGTCTGCCCGGGGCTGGGGCAGGCAGGTACTCACCACCTGGAGCAGGTCTGCCCGGGGCTGGGCAGGCAGGTACTCACCACCTCGAGCCGGTCTGCCCGGGGCTGGGCAGGCAGGTACTCACCACCTGGAGCAGGTCTGCCGGGGCTGGGGCAGGAAGGTACTCACCACCTGGAGCAGGTCTGCCCGGGGCTGGGCAGGCAGGTACTCACCACCTGGAGCAGGTCTTCCCGGGGCTGGGCAGGCAGGTACTCACCACCTCGAGCCGGTCTGCCCGGGGCTGGGCAGGCAGGTACTCACCACCTGGAGCAGGTCTGCCGGGGGCTGGGGCAGGTACTCACCACCTCGAGCAGGTCTGCCCGGCTGGGCAGGCAGGTACTCACCACCTGGAGCAGGTCTGCCCAGGGCTGGGCAGGCAGGTACTCACCACCTCGAGCAGGTCTGCCGGGGCTGGGGCAGGTACTCACCACCTCGAGCAGGTCTGCCCGGGGCTGGGCAGGCAGGTACTCACCACTTCGAGCCGGTCTGCCCGGGGCTGGGCAGGCAGGTACTCACCACCAGGAGCAGGTCTGCCCAGGGCTGGGGCAGGTACTCACCACCTCGAGCAGGTCTGCCCGAGGCTGGCTGGGGCAGGTACTCACCACCTGGAGCAGGTCTGCCCGGCGCTGGGGCAGGTACTCACCACCTGGAGCAGGTCTGCCCGGGGCTGGGGTACTCACCAAGGATGTTTTCCTGGGGCCTTCTGGAAACATTCACCAGAGGCGGGGCCAGCGGCTTATTCCCTAGGAATCGGGATGGGAACTGTGGTGTGTGCGCACTGCATGTGTGGTGGGTGCTGCGCTGCCCGTGTGGTCACGCCCATGGGTGTTTCCAGGAATCATCTGTTGACATGAACTGAGTGTCTGGGGCCAGTAAAGCAACCTAAGGCCTCCTGCACGCAGGCAAATAGTCCAGACCGGTCACTCCCCTCAGGGGCCCATGGAGGGGCAGACACCCAGAGACAGAGTTTGGGGCCGGGGTGCAGAGCTGGGCGCCAGGGCCGCTGGGTCGGCTGGTGAGTGCTGCCCGGACACCAACCAGTCTCTGGTCCCGAGAAGAGCTGCAGGTTTGGAGGCATCAGCATGACTGAACCCCAGGGCGAGCCTGGGTATGGGGTCCCCAGGCCAGCACTGTCCATGCGTGGAGGCGTCCCAGCAGGGAGCCGCCTGAGGCCCCTCCAGGAACACAGAATCAGGAATAAGCCCCAAGCACCACCCCAAGTGGCCCCAAGCCAACAAAATTAATGAAACCCACAATCAAACTTTTATGTGATTGCAATCAATTTATTTATCAACCCAGGGAGGTTAGATATCATTATTCCTATGTGATACCTAAATCCTGGGTATCTTTTGTTCATAAACACCCTTTCGGTCTTCTATTAAGGGTTGTTTAATAAGGGTGGCCTCCAGCAGTGCAGGGGCTGGACCAGGAATCCCAAAAATCGTCCTGGTTGCTGAGGGCGGAGTGAGGTGTGGGAAGGAGCCAGGGCTGCAGAGGAAACGTGGCTTCTCCGGAGCCCACGGCTGTTTGCTGCAGCATTTGTGGGTTCAGGAAAGCTGCACACAGGACCTACACAGCTACTGACCGCACTAGCTGGCCAGCATAGCTCTTGGACACCCGCAGCAGGGGCTCTTTAAGGCCTGTTGCCACAGACCCACTGGGTGTCACTGGAGGCAAAGGTCGGGCAGGGAACAAAATTCCTGCGGCTGACACGCCGCTCTGAAGGTGGGCTGTGGGCAAGGCAGGCTCAGACCTGAGCAGCAGACCCCGGGCAGAACAGACAGCCGACCAGCAGGGGGCGGTCCTGCGCGGCTCCCAGCTCCCTGCAGGATGAGCTTGGGCTCAGTGCCAGCGCTCCTGATTGGGGGGGGGGAGGAAGCCAATGGGTTCCCGCAGAGCAGTGACGCGGCAGCGGCCAAATGCGCTCAGCTGCTCCCTCCTTCCCAAACCTGTCTCCTGCTCCCGTCATCTGTACCCCAACTTTTTGCCTTTTTTGGGTCACAGCTGGGATGCTCAGGGGGTTACTCCTGGCTCTGCACTCAGGAACTGCTCCTGGCACTGCTCGGGGGACAGTATGGGATGCCGGGGATCGAACCCGCATGCAAGGGTCGGCCGCATGCAAGGCAAACGCCCTCCCCGCCCGGTCCCCTGCTTTCTGACTGAGTGACAGCCTGCACTCTTGCAGTCCTCGCGCTCTGTACCCAGGGAGGCAGCCGAGCTGGTGGGGGCACAGAGCAGCCTCTCCTGTTGGGCCCCACTGACCAGCTGCGCCTGGCACAGTCCTGACTCACCACAGGCAGACACAGGGCCAGGATCCGCTGCGCGGGGCACACTGGGGCACGCTGGAGTGCCTCACCTTGATGCAGCACTGGCTTTCACATTCCCAGTGCTCGGTGCACGCGGCCCTGATGGGCTGGGACACAGGACACAAGTCACCCCCGCACCCAGGAAGCCCACCGGGCCTGGCCTGCCTTGCCCACAGCCCACCTTCTTCCAGGGTAGACACTGCAGGAAGAGGGTTTTAGACTTGCAGAAAGTGAGTTTCCTGTTGCTGGTGGTGGTGCAGCAGCCGCTCCGCACTCCAGTGGTGGATGCACGTGAATCCATGGGGCTGCAGGTGAGGATGGGGTTCCTCTGGGCCTGGCCTGCCCGCCTCCACCGCCCTTCCCCAGGGTGTGGCTCACCTTCCTCCAGCGGGGGGCAGGTCAGGAGGAAGGTCGAGGGCTTGCAGGAGGTCCTCTGGTTCAGGCTGGCGGTGTTGCAGCAGCCGCTCTGACACTCCTTGTCTGTTTTGCAGGTCTCCCCGATGCTCTGCAATAGCTGGCTGCCAGGTGACCCCACACCAGGCTTCTACCCAAGGAGCCACAGTGGCACGGGAGCCGAGAGGGGAGGACAGGGCCTGTGTCCATGCCTGAGGCGGAGCTCCCTCCACACAGAATGGAGAAGGGCCACCGAAGCAGCCTCAGACACCCCGTCCACTCTTCTGCTTCCCGGTGTCTCCATGGCACGGCGTAGCCGACCTGAGGCCCCTGCCTGTTGTCCACTAGCCTGCTTGACATGGCCTTAAACACTGCACTGACCCTCCGGGCTGTGATGTGCCAAGGCCTTGCTCAGGCATCAGAGGCATCTGGCAGTTCCTGTGGCCTCACTGACCCCTGGGTCCCAACAAACAGTGATTTCCAGAAGGGTTTCGTGCAGGGAAACGATTTTGCAGTTGCTTCAGTCTGGGAGTGGAAACCAGAGAGCTGGCCCAGCTCAGACAGGAAGCCAGAGGCCAGCTGTGCCAAGTACGTGGGCAGCAGTGTGGCACGGAAATCAGGCCATGGGGAGTGTGGTTTTGTTAGACCTGGGCTCCTTGCCCTGGGTCAGCAATGCGAGACATGGGACATTCTCACGGCTCCTGAGTCTCCCTGAGATGCCCGCCCTGTGCTGCGGCCAGGTGCGGGGACCAATGACTGTACCTCTGCCCTGACACCAGTCTCGGGCAAAAGCATCTGCCACCTGGGGGTTGCCAGTGAGGGGGAGACGTGGCGGCCCCCCCACTCCGAGGAGCTGAGCAGGAGTGGGAGTGGGAGTGGAGGGCCGCACCTTGTGTGAGGACAGAGGGTCTTCCTGGCAGGACCCCGACAACAGCCACAGCAGCAGCAGCAGGCGTCCAGGCTGCGGCATTGGACCTGTCAAAGCCCAGAGGCTCTGGGCTCCAGAACCCACTGCCCTGCCCCACCATGGACCCTGCTGAGTGCTTCTGCTCGCTAGGGGCTCTCTAAAGGGCCCTCCGACGAGTCTTGACCCACCAGGCTGACAGTTCAGTGCAGGGTCCCAAGGATGTGGTGCTGCTCAGCACTGTCACGCCTGGGATATCCCTGCAGTGCTCAGCCATACCTGGCGATGCCTGAGGGTCAGGCACTGAACTGGGGTCGACAATGCAAGAACACGCTTTATAACGCCTCTCATGTCTGTATGGCTCCTAAAATGGACTGTTTCACGTGCCACCCCTGGCTGTACTCAGGGCTTTTTTTTTCTTTTTTGGGTCACACCCGGCGACACTCAGGGGTTTCTCCTGGCTCTGCACTCAGGAATTACTCCTGGCGGTGCTCCAGGGGACCCTATGGGATGCCGGGGATCGAACCCAGGCTGGAATGGTCCGGCCCGTGCAAGGCAAACGCCCTACCCGCTGGGCTATCGCTCCGGCCCCATTGGCTTTGGTCCCCTGGTGTCCCATATGGTCCCCGAGCACCACCAAGAGTAATTCCTGAGTGCAGAGCCAGGAGTAACCCTGAGCATTGCCGGGTGTTACCCCCAAAAGACAAAAAAAAATCTTACAGAGCTTTCCATCTGCATTTTCCCTCGGAGTCTCTTCCAAGTACCAATATCAGAAATGTTTCTATAGGATCTCAATTGCTAAGGAAAATCATTATTTTTCTGTTTGCTTTGTTTGTTTGTTTGTTTTGGGCCACATGTAGTGGTACTCGGGGCTTACTTCTACTTCTGGCTTCGTGCTGAGATCATTCTTGGTAGATTTGGGGACCTTATTGGGTGTCGGAGATGGAACCTGGGTCAGCTTCATAAGGTATACACCCTACCCACTGTACTATTGCTTTGACCCCGTCAAAGAAAATTCTGGCACCAAATCTTGCCCTCGGCAAGTCCATCTGCTCCTCCTGAGCCATAGAGGTGCAGAGTTGCTGTGTTTACCTCAGTTTCCTCCCCAGAGGTAGCTCAGCCTCAGATGACCCCAGGAGGAACCCACTGCGTCCACACAGAAAACACAGCAGAGAACAGATGGAGAATTACGCACATCTGAAAAATGCCCGTGTCCTGGTGTCCTACCTCACAATCCGGGTTCCACTGCTCCTCGGGTGGTCAGGTTACCTGGTCAGCAGCTTCTGCAAAGACTCTAGCGCTGATGCACGCTAACCCAGGGGCCAGGCTCTGGCCCACGCAGTCGCTGGAGCTCATCTGGCACTTCCTGTCCCCGGCTTTCCTGTTTCTGCCCCCAACCCCCGCCAAGTTCCCTATTCCAAGGCAAAAGACCAGCAGACAACAGCTGAGCCACTCTCAAAAGCTGCTCTAGGCAACCTAGCCTCAGCAGCCTTGCCAGCGGCCGCTGACCATGCCACAACCCAGCTGGTGGGTCCCACAGTGAACCAGGGCAGCTGAAAAGCAGACAGATGCGCCTGACCATCTCCAACTGGACCGTGTAGGCACATGCCAATAATGACAATTTTGAGCTGTGATTTTCTAACCCAATGTTCAAAACAACTCTTTATTTATTTTTTCTTTGGCTGTTTGGGTCATACCTGGAGATGTTCAGGAGTTACTCCTGGCTCTTTTTTTTTTTTTAACTCTTTGGGTCACACCCTGCAATGCTCCAGAGTTACTCCTGGTTCTGCATCCAGGAGTTATTCTGACGGTGCTCAGGGGACCGTATGGGATGCTGGGGGGTTGAACCTGGGTCAGCACGTGCAAGGCAAACGCCCTCCCTGCTGTGCTATTGCTCTGAACTCAGGTCTTACTCCTGGTGGTGGCTGGGTGCCTATATGGGATGCTGGCGATCGAACCCAGGTTGGCCGCATGCAAGGCAAACGCCCTCCCTGCTGTGCTACGTCTCTGGCTCCATCGTATTTTTTTTTCTTTTTGGGTCACACCTGGCAATGCTCAGGGGTTACTCCTGGTTACTCAGGAATTACTCCTGGCGGTGCTCAGGGGACCATATGGGACGCAGGGGATCGAACCCAGGCCGGCACAGGCCGGCCGCATGCAAGGCAAATGCCCTACCCGCTGGGCTATCGCTCCGGCCCCCCATCCATCGTATTTTTTGGGGGGTCACCACTGGCCATGCCCAGGCGTCACTCCTGCTGCGTTCTGGGAGCCATATGCAGTGCCAGGGATTGAATGGGGACTGGGTCCGTGAAAGGCAAGTGTCTAACCCGTTCTCTCCAGCCACAGTGCTGCTGTTTTAGCAGTAAGTTAAATAGATATGAACATGGTTTGCCTTCCAATCAACTGAGCCCTTCTCTAATTAAAAAAATGTTTTATAGACCTGGATAGTATAGCAGGTAGGTTGCTTAGCTTCTATGCGGCTCACCTGGGTTTGGTAAATATCTGGGCCTCCGTATGGCTCCGAAACCCACCAGGAGTGATCCCTAAATTTAGCGCTTAGAGTAGCACAGCCGGGTCTGGACCAAAACAAGAACAGACAAACCAGGGCTGGAGCGACAGCACTGCGGGGAGGGCGTTTGCCTTGCACGCGGCTGGCCCGGGTTCGATCCCCGGCATCCCAGAGGGTAATTCCTGAGTAGAGCCAGGAGGAACCCCCCGAGCATCGCCGGTGTGACCCCAAAAAACAGGAAAAAAAGGAAAGGAAGGAGGACCCGTTGGTCTGAAGGAAAGCAGCGGGTGGCAGTAGTTGGACAGGGGGTGTGTGGTGTGTACACCATGACCCCAAACATGTCTGCACGCAGCCGGAAAACAGATCTCAGCGCAGGACTGACCTGCGGCGCTTCTCGATCTGCTCCCACCTGGGACACCTGCCAGGCTACCGCGCTCTGCGGAGAGGCGGGTGGCGCAGGCTCCGCCCCGAAAACGCAGACCACGCCCCGACATCGGCCCCACCCCGCCCCGACGGCAAGACCACGCCCAGTGGCGCAGGCCACGCCCTGACGGCACAGACCACGCCCCGACAGCACAGGCCACGCCTCCACGGCGCCCGGGATCCGGGCGCTGGATCTGCGCGTCCCGACCGGCGGCCAGTGGCTGGCGCTCTCGGGGGCGGCGGGGATGGCGGCCCCCGAGCCCGAGCCCAAGACCCGCGCGGCCGCGGCCTTAGCCCGGCGCCTGGCCCGGAGGTGCTGGTCGGCCTTCTGGGACTACGAGACGCCCAAAGTGATCGTGGTGAGGGAACCGGCGCCTGGGCGTCGTGTACCGCGCCGTGCAGCTGCTCATCCTGCTCTACTTCGTCTGGTGCGCGGGGCGCGGGCGGGCGGGCGCGGGCGGGCGCGGGGCTGGGCAGGGGGCGCCCGGGAGGCGGGTCCGGGCTCCTGCAGAGCCCCGCGCTGGCCGCCGGCAGGTACGTGTTCCTCGTCCAGAAGAGCTACCAGGACAGCGAGACGGGCCCCGAGAGCTCCGTCATCACCAAGGTCAAGGGCATCACCTCTTCCGAACACAAAGTGTGGGACGTGGAGGAGTACGTGAAGCCCCCCCGAGGTGCGCCCCCGCTGCCGGGCTGGGTGGCGGGGCCGAGCGGTGGGCGTGGCCCTGGCCGACCCTCCCCCGGCTCCCCTCCGGCTCCAGGGCGGCAGCGTGTTCAGCATCATCACGAGGATCGAGGTCACCCCTCGCAGGCCCTCGGGAAGTGCCCGGAGGTGAGGCCGGTCGGGGGCACTGGACGGCGGGAGTGCCCTCGGCTCGCGCCCCTGACCAGCCCCCTGTCCCTAGAGCTTGAGGGTCCGAAACGCCGCCTGCGACTCGGACGCGGACTGTGTGGCCGGGGAGCTGGACATGCTGGGAAACGGTGAGTATCTGCGGGGCGGAGTGTCGCGGGCGGGGCGCAGACCTGGTCCCGACCCGGCCCCAGGCCCACGCACCCACCCCCTCAGGCGTGCGCACCGGCCGCTGCGTGCCCTACTACCACGGGACCGCCAAGACCTGTGAGGTGTCCGGCTGGTGTCCGGTGGAAGACGGGACGTCCGTCAGGTGTGCCCTCACCCCTCCTACGTCCCGGACTGGAGCCCGGTGCTGCTGGGGGGTGCCCAGAGGCCGGAGGCACAAACCCATCTCCTGTTTCTCAGCCAGTTCCTGGGGAAGATGGCCCCAAACTTCACCATCCTCATCAAGAACAGCATCCACTACCCCAAATTCCAGTTCTCAAAGTAAGTCCGTCATTCAGCCGCTGGGGTGGGGCTGCCCTCTGTGCCCAGCCCCTAGCCCTCTCCCCTGCTCCCTGTGGCTGCGGCACCTTCAGGGGTAACATCGAGACCACGCAAGGACGGCTACCTGAAGCGCTGTACCTTTCACGAAGTCTCGGACCTCTACTGCCCCATCTTCAAGCTGGGCTTCATTGTGGAGAAGGCGGGAGAGAACTTCACCCAACTGGCACACACAGTGAGGCCTTTAGGCACTGTCCCGCCCACCCTGCTGTCCATTGCGTGGTTCCCTTTGCAGTCCTGGCGAGCACGGGCACGGGCCCTGCTTGGCGTAGGAAAGAGAAACCCTGTCCCCCACCTCACCTGGGCACACGTGACTCCTGCTGAATTGACTCCTTACACAGCTGGTCACTGGTGTCAGGCATTCACCAAACCGGCAGCTGTTCCATGCACAACCTCAGGGAGGGATCTTGGGCCCCTGGAAGTCCTCTGTGCGCCAGACCCTTCCTGTCTCCACTCTGGAGCAGGGTGGTGTCATTGGCGTCGTCATCAACTGGGACTGTGACCTGGACCTGTCAGCCTCCAAGTGCAACCCCAGGTACTCCTTCCGGAGGCTCGACCCCAAGCACGTGCCAGCGTCCTCCGGCTACAACTTCAGGTACCTCGGCTCTGGAGGCTGGGTCTAGTCTCAGCCTCTCAGGCTGTGGCACCTCCAGAAGCAAACAGAGCAGCAGTCCAGGGGACAGTGGACACCTGAGTCTCTGAGTTTCCTCCCAGGTTTGCCAAGTATTACAAGACGAACAACAGCACCACCCGCACGCTCATCAAGGCCTATGGGATCCGCATTGACGTCATTGTACACGGACAGGTAACAGGCCCCCAGCGTCTGGCACAGCCCGCTGCCCCCTTCCCGGCCCCCACCGTGAGCCCTACGTGGCTCACTCTCTAGGTCCTCCCTTATCCCCAGGCAGGGAAGTTCAGCCTGATTCCCACCATCATTAATCTGGCCACAGCACTGACCTCCATCGGGGTGGTAAGCAGCGCATTCCGGGACCTGGGGACCTGCGTGGGAAGGCACTTGGGGTGGGGAAACCCACCAGACCCTTCACATATCTCACTGACTCCAGGGCTCCTTTCTCTGCGACTGGATCTTGCTAACATTCATGAACAAAAACAAGCTTTACAGTCATAAGAAATTTGACAAGGTGTGTGCACAGAAGCATTCTGCAGGTAGCTGGCCGGTGACCCTGGCCCTGATCTTGGGCCAGGCCCCTCCCCACCCTGTTCCTGTCCCACAGACCTGGGCCAGGCCCTGGCTGCTCTGCCCCGCCTGCCTGGCCCCCTCTGCCCCGTCTGAGCAGATGGTGAATGCTCCCGAGCAGGGCGCAGGGACCCAGACTCTGTGCCTCTGAGTCTCCCCACCTAGACTCCGTGCCGACGGACCCTCGAGGTTTGGCCCAGCTCTGAGCCCCACCCACTGCTCCAACACCATGGCACAGAAACTGGCTTGGTGGGAGGTTTCAAGGTTGCTGCCCGCAGGACAGAGCCCAGCTTTAATGGCAGCACACCAGTGCCCTGTGGTGAGTGCAGGGGGCTGCCCACACGTTAGCACTCTGGAGACCAGGAACAAAGGGCCCCCTGTGCGTAGGGCTGTGCCCTCCACCTCACCTCATGCCCAACTGATAGGGGCTGTAGCGTCTAGTTTCTGCCTACACCTCAGGCTGCCCCTCCCTGTCCCCACTGCCTCTGCCTTGTAATCAAGAAATCACATGTCCAGTAGCCAATAAACCTGTAACCAGAACCTTCTGCCCTCATTTTTTTGGGGAAAAAGTATCTTGAGGCTGATGATATACACTACAGGTCCCTGTGCACCTAGTCCTAGTGCAAAGCATGGGCACGTCAGCTTCCTCCATGCCAAGTCAGTTGGAGAGGGGGCAAGAGGGAGACGGGGGACAGTTATTCACCAGCTGCCTGCAGAGTCACTACAGAACCCAAACCTGAAAACAGGGAGGACAGACTAGAGGAGCGATGACCCACCAAGAGCCGAGATCCTGTAGGTTCCGGGATCTGAATGCCTCTGCAGATCAGCCCCTACTGCAAGTGGGAGTGGGAAGGAAGCAGGAATGATGTGGGCATTGAGGACTGACCTAATGGGTGGGTGGACAGGAGCTCGGGGAGCCTGCTCCCGAGAGCAGGTCTGAGTAATCTGGTTTCTGGCGTCCGCATGCTTAGACAGTCATTACATTTAGTGACTTGTCTGGCGCCTGCCTGGCTGGGTAGTGCTGGAAAGGAGACTAGACAGCGATGGCGGGAGGAGACATGGAGACCTGGGGAGCAATACTGCCCCCATGGGACCATAGCCATGGCCAGGACTCCTGGGACTCAGATGGCGGCAGAATCCCACCGCAAACAGCAGCCCAGCACCCACGGCCTCCACAGACCACGTATCCCGGGGCCTGGCTTCAAAGGTCAAGGTGCCTCAGACGTTCTGGGTATCTGCGTCACTCACCCACTTGTGTTGGAAACTGGCTTTTCCAGTTGAAGAGGACAGGGGCTCAGGTTTCCCACTGCCAGGCACGATGACCTGTGGGCTCCAAGGGAAGCTGTGGACAGGGGAGTGCAGTGTCCGGGGTGAGGCCTCACATCTCCCCTCCACGCTCCCTGGGGGTATCTCCAGTTTGTTTCCAGGAAGCCTAGTTAGCCCTAATTAGATTTGATCTCCATTTGGGGGCTGAGGCGGCTCTCTACCTTCCGGCCAGCTTCAGGTTTCTGAAGCTGTTGGGCCTGAATGCACCAGTGGCCAAACACAGGATGAGCAGATACTATTTTGTCTTTCTTCCAGAAATCCAAGTACATCATACAAACATACAGTGAAATCTTTATCATTTATTTTTTTTTGCTTATTTTGGGTCATACCGTTGATAACTTGGATTACTCCTGCACTCTGCAATTACTCCCGACTGTGCTCGGGGGGACCATATGGAATGCTGGGTATTGAACCTGGGTTGGCCACACGCAACACAGACGCCCTACCCGCTGTACTATCACTCCAGCTCCAAAGTGAAATCTTTTTTTTTTTTCTTTTTTGGGTCACACCCGACATTGCTCAGGGGATACTCCTGGCTCTTCACTCAGGAATTACTCCTGGCGGTGCTCGGGGGACCATATGGAATGCCGGGGATCGAACCGGGTTGGCGCGTGCAAGGCAAACGCCCTACCCACTGGACTATCGCTCCGGCCCCTAAGTGAAATCTTAAACATGAAACTAGAATGCAGAATTAAGATCACCATGTTAATAGGGGCTGGAGTGAAATCAGTGGTAGAGCTCTTGCCATGCATGCAGCCAATCCAAGCACGATTCCTGGCACCACCTGTAGCCCCCAGTCCTACAGGAGCTTCTCGAGAGGCCAGAGCAACGGCACAGCGGGGTAGGGTGTTTGCCTTGCATGTGGCCAACCCAGGTCCGATTCCCTAGCATCCCATATGGTCCCCTGAGCACCGTCAGGATTAATTCATGTGGGGCTGGAGAGATACACAACAGGTAGGAAAGTTGCATTACTTGCAGCAAATCTGGGTTCAATCCTCAGCATCCCTTCTGGTCCCCAAGCACCATTAGGAGTCAATTTTTTTTTCCGATTCTGAGCTCAGATCAACTGTAGAGCCCTCATGGTCATCAGTAAGAAACTTTTCATCATTGCTCAGAACCAGACACCCCCTCACCCACAAAAATCTCTTTCTCGGGGGCCGGAGGCGATAGCCCAGCGGGTAGGGCGTTTGCCTTGCGCGGCCGGCTCATGCCGGCCAGGGTTCGATCCCGGCATCCCATATGGTCCCCGAGCACCGCCAGGAGTAATTCCTGAATGCAGAGCCAGGAGAAACCCCTGAGCATTGCGGGTGTGACCCAAGAAAAAAAAAAAAAAAAAATCTCTTTCTCGGGCCGGAGCGATAGCCCAGTGGGTAGGGTGTTTGCCTTGACGCGGCCGGCCTGTGCCGGCCTGGGTTCGAATCCCGGCATCCCATATGGTCCCCGAGCACCGCCAGGAGTAATTCCTGAGTGCAGAGCCAGGAGTAACCCCTGAGCATCGCCGGGTGTGACCCAAAAAGCAAAAAAAAAAAAAAAAAAAATCTTTCACTCACACACACACACACACCAACGCATACACACACCGCCCCCTCACTGGCATGTCAGTCGTCCGCAGCACCCCAGTAATCTCACACACATGCAAACACCAGTCCTCTGCTTCTCATTATTCAAGATCATGTGCTAGGCAGCTGGCAGGGCCTTCTGATGCTCAGATTTGGCTGTTTTTCATCATGAATAGGAGTCAATTCTTTTTTTTTTTTTTGGTCACACCTGGCAATGCTCAGGGGTTTCTCCTGGCTCTGCACTCAGGAATCACTCCTGGCGGTGCTCGGGGACCATATGGGATGTCAGTGATCGAACCCGGGAGGCATGGGCCGGCCATGTGCAAGGCAAAGCGCCCTACCCACTGGGCTAATGCTCCGGCCCAGGAGTCAATTCTTAAGTGTAGAGCCAGGAATAATCCCTGAGCACAGCTGGGTATGGCCCCCACCAAAAAAAAAAAAAAAAAAAAAAGTAACCAATACTCTGGTAAACTGGATCCAAAGATGATGAGTATCAGGATGAAGCCAACAACTGTAGTCTGCCCATGATTTTTTTTCTTTCTTTTTTGCTTTTTGAATCATACCTGGCAATGATCAGGGGTTACTCCTGGCTCTACGCT
>JAJIBD010032120.1:0-13374 GCA_021461705.1 Cryptotis parvus
GATATGTGATCCCTGCATTTCCTCCAAAGATCTCTATTTTAAGCCTCATCTTGATTTTAAATGGGAATCCATGCCCCATGCAGATCCTTGAGGCCTTAACAACAGGAACCTCTTGTAGAATGTACTTCAACTTCTCTGTAATGTTAGAGTTGACAATAAGCTGGAAACAGAGTAATATCATTTATTTTAAGTTTTTCACCAGATTAAAATAGGTGCATGTGAGGATAAATATATTTTGGAAATTAAAATAAAACAAATATGTGATTATCATTCAATAGAAGTTTATGAAGAGGCAGGATCTTAGCTTGCTAAGTAGTATGGTAAATGTGATTATTATCACCCTATTGTCTCTTCTCATTCATCTGATAAAAACTATTAATAGCGTCTAATAATAACTTGCTCTGTTCTATTATGATGTCCTGACTATCTTCCATTCTATATGATTCACAGGATGAATATTAATTGTCTTTCTTGTTTCCTTATTTTCCCCAACTTTAAAATTTGTCTCTCACTGTTCCTTCTGTCTTTCTTTCTCTCCACCTGAACCTTGACATAATACAATTCACCATTTTCGAATTTCTTATCCCCTCATTCTTCTACAATCATACTTGTAACTTTTAATCTTTCTTTAGGAAATATGTCCTTGGCCACTAAATTGCCCGATGCCATATCCTGTTGCTTTAACCTTTCTTTGTGTCTATTTGTCATCCTCTGTCTGCCCTGATAGCGACACATCAGGTCTCAGCTATTAGCAGACTCCTATTAGCAGACTTTGCTCTTCTTGGAATCAAACACAAACTCCTTATCTGCTCAATGTCCATTTTCTCCGTGCCACTTCTGCCCCTTTTTTTCCCCTCCCCTACAGCTAAACATCCACCTTCAGAGAGATTTCCAGGCTTTTTCCCTTAATTCATTTTATTTCATCAGAATCTCCTTGTGAAACTGCCTTGTCTTTGGACTGGACAGCATGATATGCTGCACAGCCCCTGCCTTCTAGGCTGGATGCGCTGGGCAGGACACCACACAGAGATTCTCATCTGTCCTCTAGAGACAGCCAACACCATGGCTGGCGTTCATCACTGCTTCAGGCTGCAGGTATCTTACAAGGGAAGGAGCTGTTCTTACGGAACTCACACTTCATCGGATTCAACTACATCACCATGCTGCTGCTTGATTCTTTTCACTAATTTTCTCCAGCCCTCAAACCCTGCCCCCACACAGACTAAAAACCTTCTGTTTAGAAATGATATTCCTGTCTTCCCTCCTGCCCCCCACCCCTTGTCTTAAAATAAAATACATAATTTCTGGGTAGGGATTTAAAGATTGAATCCAATTCCTATACAGACTTAAAAAAAAAAAACTAGTCCAGAGATTGGTTTGACATCTCACTGGTCATCTTTGCCTACTGTCATTTTAATCTCAGGTTTCCTGATGCATTACAGTCAACCTTTTATTTCCTTCATTCTGCTAAATTCCTGATTGCTCCATGAACAATAGATGATTCTGCATCCTATGTTTCAAGAATTATTTGCACATTCCTTTTCAGTTCACCATAGTGCAGGGTTTCTTCTTGTTTTTGTCTCTTTCAAAATCCCCAAAACTCAGACCTCTTCATGTTTTCCTGTCTGGAAGATAATTGCCCACTTTTTTGCCTGAATAGAAAAAAGCCTAAACCTTCTTATTTCCTTAATTTTTATTTTTTCTATTTCTACATTTTCAATCACAAAACTGAATTATTCTTTTCACTAATTGCTCTCAATACATGTCCATTTTAAAATGCTGATTTAGGATAAGGTCCTTCCCAAGATCTTTCACATTTATACATTGTATACCGTTCTAGAAAGGTTCTAACTGATACCAATAAGCCTAGCAAGACGCCAGAGCAACCCCACACATCATGCGGTCAGTCATTCTCAACATCCAGACTCCATAGTTCCTCAGAGCTCCATCCAAGAGAAAACCTGATCTTCCCCCTTTAAGTTTCATCAGTAAATGCTCGAGTTGAGAGCCTTCTACTGAGACTATACCACCTACACAGCAAAGCCTGGCAAGCTACCCGTGTTTTATTTATTTGTTATGCCAAAAACTAGTAACAATTATGGGCCTCAGTTCCATGACCTGAAGAATGGTTTGGGGCTCTTCCTGTCCCTGGAGCAAGCAGATGCCCTTCGGTTGCACTTGCTTGTGACAGGACTTATGAAGATCTTACTAGTGCCCACTTGAGCAAATCGATGAACAATGGGAAGACAGTGATACAGTGATACATATCCATTTTATAATCTATGAAATATTTTTTTAATTTTTTTATTTTTACAATTACAAAGATATACATATTTTGATATCTTTCCTTCTAATTAAGTCCCAAATATCCTTTCCTTCACCTGGATTCCACAATTCTACAGAATTTAATTTCATTGAGCATTACTTTTCCACTCCTTTTCCATTCCTTTTCCACTGTGGTTTTGTATATATTTCATGCACATATATATGCAAAAATGTATATATGCACATATTTATAATAAATAGCATATAAATATTTTATAATATATTTCCATATTTATATAATATAAATGTTATATATTCATATACATATATATTATAGAAATTTATTTTAATATATTTATAATATGTTATAGAAATATGTTCATAATATATTATAGTACTTTCTTCACCTAAACCCAAAACGCAGGGCTCTGAATTAGTCTGTCTATACTTTTTCTTTTATTTTGGGGGAGTTTGGGGCTACACAGCACTGTTCAGCAATATCACTACTGGCATATACCTAAAGAATACAAAATATCTCTAATAGAGCTCTAAGTGAACCCCATTTATAAAGGGCATTATTCACAGTAGAGAGAGGAATTTTTTAAAAAATCTTTCACTCTATTAGCAGTTGATAAAGACTTAACAACACTACCATAACACTTTTTTGCCTAATCATTTCTCTCTCATATGTACATTTATGTATATTTCAAAAATGAAATTTTTAGATAATATGGTAAATATTTTTCAATTTTTTTAAGAAAACTGTCTTCCACAGCAGTTCTACCATTTCATGTTCCCACCAACAGAATTCAAAACTTTAATTCCTGGATGGGAGAGAGAGTTTAGGGAGAAGCATGTTTGCTTTGAAAGCAGTTGACCAGGGTTCAATCCCTGGTATATGCAGTACCCAGAGCACTCCTAGCAGTGATACCTGAGAACAGAATCAGGAGTATGTATTGAGCCAGGCCAAGTGTGGCAAAAACAACACACACACACACACACACACACCATATACACAATCTCCACATCCTTTCCAATACTTATTATTTTCTGGTATTTGATAATAGCCATCTATACTAATGGATATGAAGTGATGTCTCATTATAGTGTTGATATGTATTTATTTAATGGCTAATGATGTTGATCATTCTTTCATTAATAAGTAGATATTTGTATATCTGAGAAGAAAATTGCAATTTCTTTGACATTTCAAAATGCTTTATTGAAACCTCTCTGAGTTATAACATTCTTTTAGATTTCAAGTATGTGGCATTAAGTAACAGCTTCTTTTATTTAGTATATGACATTTACCACTAAAGTCTTCATCTTACACCATATAATTCACTCCTTTTACTTAATTTACACATTTTTTCTTTCCCCCTCTCTTTTTGGTAACCACTAATTTTGTCTTTTAATTTAAGGTTTTTATTCCCTCTGGTGTACCACAGATTGGTTTGAGTCCTATGCTATTTATGTTTTTTAGTTTGAAATAACTTTTCAAACTAAATATATTTTTGCATTTACTATTATTTTGGGGGTGCACACTGGGCACTGTTGAGGGGCCACATTGTGGGACCATACAGAGTGCTTGTTGTCTGGGATCTCAAGCAGGTTAGTGGCTGCAATCTCATGCAAGGTAAGCACTTTAATCTCTCTACTATCTCTTGAGCCCTTTACATATATATTTTGGTGGGAGGCGAAGACGTTGATAGCAATAGTTTACATTATTTTAGGTCTCAAGAGTTCTTTTTAAGACCACCATTTTAAAAGTAAGTAAAAGTAAGCTATAATATTACATCATATTACCTGTATGACCATATTTCTTTAGCACTGTTTATTGTTCCCCTTCCACCCTTTGTACCTGTTGTGCCTCCTCCTAATCTGACAACCTCGGTTCTATGGTTTTTTTTTCTTAATTTTTATTATACCACCATGAGATATACAATTACAAGGATGTTCATAATTAGGTCTCTGTCATACAGTGTTCCAGCACCCAGCCCTCCACCAGTGCCCCATCCCCACCACCCATGTCCAAACACTCCCTCCCACCCAACACCAGCCTGCCCCTCTCACAGTCACCTTCTCACTCTCTCTCTCTCTCTCTCTCTCTCTCTCTCTCTCTCTCTCTCTCTCTCTCTCTCTCTCTCTTCTCTTACACTTTGTGGCTTGACCTACAGATATTAGCGGTTTATGATGTAAGTCTCTATGTGTATATTCAATAGTGAGTTCTAGTGTGACATTATAATTCCCCATTGCCCATCAACCTCCCCAGATTTTTTGCAACTAGAATGATCATTACAGTGTATAAATGTGAAAGATCCTGGGAAGGACCGGGTCCTATCTTCCATTATTGTCTAAGTCTAACTCTAAGTGCCCCCTCACATGTGTATCGCGAACCCTTGGAGCTATGTTGGGCTTGGCCAAGGGCTGAGCCATTTACCACCCTTGGAAACTTCGATGTGCCGCTCCATGTGGGACCAAGTGGGTCTTGAGTGTCTCTCGTTCAGTGTTGCTCGGTTTTCAATAATTTTATCATCACAATGTTTTCTTTTATGCTATTGAATTTAAGAGTTCTCTATGTATCTTGGATTCTTCCTCAATCCAGCCCAGGTATGCTGGTCCAGAGACTCTTAGACATGGGGCAGAGCGGTTCCTTGCTCTCCCTGTGCCCAGCCGTTCATAAGGCAGTCGGGAGGCATGGTGGGTTCTAGCCTTGGCCCACCACCCGGCAGAACCTCACAACAAGCCAGACGACCCCCACCCACTCCACGGGCGCCGCCATTTTCCACATCCGGACTTCCCTCTCTTCAGAACTCCACCCAGCCGACCAGCCCATCACAGTCTGGATCATCAACACCCACCCTGCCGCAGTTTCTTCCTCAATCCGCCCAGAACTCCACCCAGTCGACCAGCCCATCACAGTCTGGATCATTGACACCCACCCTGCCTCAGTTTCTTCCTCAATCCGGCCCAGAACTCCACCCAGCCGACCAGTCCATCACAGCCCGGATCATCGACACCCACCCTGCCGCAGTTTCTTCCCTCAATCCGGCCCAGGTATGCTGGTCCAGAGACCCTTAGACATGGGGCAGAGCGGTTCCTTGCTCTCCCTGTGCCCAGCCGTTCATGAGGCAGTCGGGAGGCATGGTGGGTCCTAGCCTCGGCCCACCACCCGGCAGAACCTCACAACAAGCCAGACAACCCCCCCACCCACTCCACGGGCGCCGCCATTTTTCCACTTCGGGTTTCCCTCTCTTCAGAACTCCACCCAACTGACCAGCCCATCACAGCCCGGCTCGGCGCAGCGCCACGGCGGTTCATCAATAAATGCTTTATTTGGAGGTGTTTAAAGAATATGCCTCCCGCACGGCAAGCCTAGCAAGCTGCTCGTGTTGTATTTGACATGCCAAATGCCAGTAACAATTATATTAGGTCATTCCCATGACCTAATATAATGGTTTGAGCTCTTTATGTTCCTGTAGCAAGCCGATGCCCTTTGCTCTACTGGCATGAGACAGGACATATGGAGATTTTACTGGTGCCCGCTCTAGCAAATAGATGATTAACGGGAAGATCGTGATCATGATCGTGATATGTATCTTGGATATCCATCCTTTATCAAATTAACAACTTAAAATAGATTCCCTACAGGGTTATAGAGATAGTGCAAGGGTTAAGGCACTGACTTTATGTGTGTCTGGCCCAGGTTTGATCCTCTGCACCACATGTGACCACTTCCAGGAGTGATCCATGAGCAAAGTATCCTCTAAGCATCTTCATGGACCTCCAAGGAGTAAATCACCCCACCTTCCTACCCTCAAAAACAAAAAAATACAACAAACCAAGAACCGTGGGCCAGAGTCATTGAAAATTTTGTTGTTGGTTTCACTCAAAGAAGAAAATCAAATAAACCAAGAAACTTAAGCCAAGGAAACTTAATTTTTTTGGTGGAGAGGGAGATTTGGGGTCACATCCATCATGACCAGAGGCTTACTCCTTAATTCTGGTAGTGCACAGAAGACTGTGTAGTTTCAAAGATGGAATCCAGACCTCCCATATACAAGGTATGCGCACTATCCCTTTGAGCTGTTTCCCAGGCCCATCAATCCAACACTCTCACTGTATCAATAATGAAAGACCTAACAGAGGGGCTGGTGAGTTTGCAAAATTATAAAAACAAGCTTGTAGAAAATGCAAAGTCAGCATTCATTCACCCAATCTACAATCCAACATTCCTTCTATATACCGTGCTACTTTTCTAAGAGCCCTGTGCACAGCCGTTCATGAGGCAGTCGGGAGGCATGGCGGGTTCTAGCCCTGGCCCACCACCTCAGCAGAGCCTCACAATAAGCCAGACCACCACCCTCACTCCACGGGCGCTGCCATTTTTCCACATTTGGACTTCCCTCTCGTCAGAACTCCACCCAGCAGACCAGCCCATACAGCCTGGATCATCGACACCCACCCTGCAGCAGATTTTTCCTCAATCCGCCCAAGTATGCTGGTCCAGAGACTCTCAGACATGGGGCAGAGCTGTTCCTTGCTCTTCCTGTGCACAGCCGTTCATGAGGCAGTCGGGAGGCATGGCGGGTTCTAGCCCTGGCCCACCACCTCGGCAGAGCCTCACAACAAGCCAGACCACCCCCTCACTCCACGGGCGCTGCCATTTTCCACATTTGGACTTCCTTCTCATCAGAACTCCACCCAGCAGACCAGCTCATACAGCCCGGCTCAGCGCAGGCCGCTTACAGCGGTTCATCAATAAATGCTTTATTTGGAGGTGTTTAAAAGAGTTTGTCTCCCGCTTGGCAAGCCTGGCAAGCTTCTCGTGTTGTATTTGATATGCCAAATTCCAGTAACAATTATATTAGGTCATTCCTCAAACCATGACCTAATATAATGGTTTGAGGCTCTTTATGTTCCTGTAGCAAGCCGATGCCCCTGGCTCTACTGGCATGAGACAGGACATATGGAGATATTACTGGTGCCCGCTCTAGCAAATAGATGATCAACGGGAAGATCGTGATCAGATCGTGACTTTTCTAAGAGAGAGAGAACTGTAGCATCCCACATCACTTGTATCACTTGTCTTCCCATTGTTCATCAATTTGCTCGAGCTGACACCAGTAACATCTCCATGCTTCCTGTCGCATGTTAGTGTAGCCCAAAAGAATCTGCTCACACCAGGAACACGAAGCATTTCAAACCATTCATTCAGCTCATGGGAATGGGGTCTATAATTGTTACGGGTTTTTGGCATATCAAATATGACATGTGTAGCTTGCCAGGCTCTGCCATGTGGTATGTGTCTCTATGAAATAATATATGCAACTGGAAAAATTCATGAGTAAATATTGTTCCTATGGCTTAGTCACAATGTGATACATTATTTTTCCTAATATGAAACAAATTTTTTTCTGAAAATACCTATCTTACATAACTACTGTTGGATTCAAGAGTAGATTTTTTTTTATATTTTTATATCACCATGAGATATACAACTACAAAGATGTTCATGTTTGGACTTCAGTCATACAGTGTTCCAGCACCCATCCTTCTACCAGTGCCCATTTCCCACCACCAATGTCCCCAATTCCTCCCTGTCTCCTAGCCTGCTTCTATGACAGGTTCTTTATCTCTCTTTCTCTCTCTCTCTCTCTCTCTCTCTCTCTCTCTCTCTCTCTCTCTTTCTCTTCCTTCTCTTACACATTGTGGACTGCAATACATACATTTAGAGTTATCATGTGTATCTTTTTGCCTGTACTCAATGCTCAGTTCTAGGTTGATATTATCACTTTCGACAATTATTAGCACACTGTTCCCTTCGCTGTCTTACCTAAGCATTGACTCCCACACGTTTGTGGTAAGAGAAATTTTAAACAAGTTTTAAAAAGTGTCCTGACATAACCCAAAGTTTTAAAAGCTACGCCCTAGTCCAGGGAAGGGAAGCTTTTATTTCTGCCAAGGACAGAAATTTGGACATTCTTATCCTTATCCATGGCCAAAGACAATGATGAGAAGCATCACTATGATTGGCCCATAACATACAAGGAACAGGTCTGGTGCGCGGGTCAGTGTGCCAGATGTTCCCAGGTTACTCTGATCTGACTCCTTTAAAGCCATTAGAATTTGAAAAATGTACAGTAATAAAGCAACTAAGTATAAAAATGATGAAATGAGACTCAAAACAATATAAGTGTCATTTAACAAATAAAAGAGAAATGCAAAGAAAGTGCATTTCTCTTTTGCACTGGGGAGAAGTTCTCAAAAGCAACAAGAATGAATTATGGGGGCTGGAGTAACAGCACAGTGGGTAGGGCATTTGCCTTGCAAATGGCTGACCCAGGTTCAATTTTTATTTATAGGTCAGCATCCCACATAAAAATGAAAAAACTAGGCAACAACCTTCTGTATTTATAATTACTAAGCTGATTTATTCCTACTCTAGAGCAGGCACTAGTAATGTCTCATTCGTTGGGAATGAGGTTATTATTGTTACTATTTTTGGCATATCGAATACACCATGGGTAGCTTGCCAGGCTCTACTATAGCTCTGGGTTCATCCCAGGGGTCCAGTCTTTTTTTTCTACTCTAAGCACCAAAAAATTAGGATTATAATAAAAATAATTCTAAGGCATGTATTAAGAAAATGTGGTAAACAATTTAGATTCTATAATATTATGCATCAGTTGGTTCCAAGTAATAGCCGATGGCCCAACAACATGGCTGACTTAAAGAAGAGTGTTGTGCTCCTACACACCCAAAGGAAAAATGAACCACCAAGCTTTGCATAGGGCAAGAGCCAGAATGACCCCCAACATCTCAGCAACAATAACTACTAGAATACACCCATTGAAAAGATTCTAATTTGGGTGGGGAAATCCTGATTATCCTAGCCTAGTCATATGCCTATATATATATCACAAGATAGAGCTCTTTGACTGATAGTTCTCTAGGATTGCACAAAAATAAGGGAAAACAGCACTTCAAAAAAATAAGCTACTGAATGACCAAACTCAAAAGTGCTCTACTATAGGGGCCGGAGTGATTGCCCAGCGGGTAGGGCTTTTGCCTTGCACGCGGCCGCCCATGCCGCCTGGGTTCGATCCCGGCATCACATATGGTCCCCGAGCACCGCCAGGAGTCATTCCTGAGTGCAGAGCCAGGAGAAACCCCTGAGCATCGCCGGGTGTGACCCGAAAACCAAAAAAAAAAAAGTGCTCTACTATAAAATTGGTATCATTTAATCCTGACAACCTAGTGTTGGTAGCAGTATTTCTGTTTCACCAAGGAAGAAATTGATAGTCCAGGAGGAACTTGCCCAAGTTCACAGAGCTAGAAAGTGACAAAATTCACTCAGCTCATCTGTCTTGTTTCTGAACAGAATCTTTTCTGCAATCTGCTTGGCATTCTGAGTAGCAGAACTTATAAATTACATTAAGGTCCCTGTAGAAGGAAAAGATACCTTCTGGTTGGGTTCTGGGAATTCACCACTATAGTGTTTTCTTTCTAAAACCGCTAAGTCTTCTTTTGTGGCAGGATTATTCGTTAACCCTTTCAGAGTCACCAAAACATGGATCTGTATATCTCTTCTTGGTTTGGCACAACTTTTTCTGTGACTAAATATGTTCCTACCTATCACTTCAACAGAAGGTGGTAAAATTGAACAGATAAAATTCTGTAGTTTTATAAATGCAGAGTGATTGTTAGCAGCTCCTAGGGAACAAAAATAAAAAGAGTGTAGGTGGGCAAAATATAGGTCTACCCACAGTTTCACAAGAATTTTTCTTACTGTGTCTTCACAAACTGGTTATAATAACCAGCTCAAACTATTAGCTTTAATAGAAAAATTACAAGGGGTGGGGAGGACTCAGAAAACTGAAAGTCTCTCCCTAAGGAATTTCCTCCTTCATATGCTAATAGCATAGTATTTTAATTATTTGGCTCAGATAGAGTGGTAGAACTGAGTGAAAAAAAATTCTTAGATATGTGCTAAATTTATTTTTAACTTTCAATTACTTGGTTTTATTCAGAGACAATTCCACAGCAAAGTAAAAATCCAAATTTTCATGACTCACTTTTATTCTGTACCAATAATGTAACTAGCTATACATTAGAAAGAACTTAATTAGGAGATAATTCTTTTCCCATTACTGTAATTATTATGTGTCAACTTGACTAGACTACAGAACCCAGAGAATTGTTCAAACATGATTCCAGATATTTCTTTAAAATATTTGTGTAAAGATTAAATCAGTAAATTTCTAGTGAAGTCCATCAGTCACCCTACTGTGGATGGACTTTCATGTAATCAGAAGTCTAGAAAAAAGGACGAGAGAAGAAATGCTGCCAGTTGACTGCATTCATACTCAAAGAGCGATTCTAATTCTCTCTAGGTTATTGTTCAAACTGCAGGTGTTAATATTGCCTTTTCCCACAATTTCATTTACCAATTCCAATCCCTGTACCTTGAACTCTCTAACTATTTCTCATTTCTCCCTCCCCCCATCTACCCTTCCCCCTCTCTCATTCCCACAAACACAAATATATCCTATTGGCTCTGGAGTACTTATTAATGTGCTAACACTGCAATTGGCATCACTATTCTCCCAACACACTGGCCAACATGAGATGACTTAAATCTTGACCCATTTATCATGGTTGCTTGTTTTCCATCCATAAATTGACGCTTTGTAATCTTGGCAAACTAAGCCACAAATAAGTGGTATGTGGAAGGTGTTCCATCATTGTTTTATTGTTCCTCTTGTTTTTCACCCAACTTAATAAAATACTGCACAGTATTTCCATTGCAAAAAAAAATAATGTTCTATATCTGGCATACTTGGTGATGAAGATGGCTTCACATGGGAAAAGGATACCTTAAGGGAATTTAACTTGGAGCTGTAGAGATAAACCTTTGAAAAGTGATTTGTCATCTCTGGTACTGCTTTCTTTGTTGCTATGTTTATTCTCCAGGTCATGGTACTAGTCCCTTCATTTACTCTTTTTTTTTTTGTTTTTTTGGGTCACACCCGGAGATGCTCAGGGGTTACTCCTGGATCTGAACTCAGGAGTTACTCCTGGCAGTGCTAGGGGACCAGATGGGATGCCGGGATCAAACCCGGGTTGGCACAGGCTGGCCATGTGCAAGGCAAATGCCCTACCCGCTGGACTATCGCTCCAGCCCCCATCCCCTTCATTTATTCTTTGAACAAATATTTACTGTTTCTGAATAGGAGGCACTGTGGAGTTAATGTCTCACAGTTTAGGTGAACAATAAATAAGCAAATAATTACAAGTAAATAATAAAATAATGTATTGTAAATAACATTTATTTTTTTCCAGTCTTTTGTTTTTTTTTTTTTTTATTTTTACAATTACAAAGATATACAATTAAAAAGTTCATATTTGGGTTTTGGTCATACAGTGTTCCAGCACCCGTCCCGCCACCAGTGCCCATCTCCCACCACCAACATCCCCGGTTCCCTCCCCCTCCCCCCAGCCCTCCTCCATGGCAGGTTCTTTATTTCTTTCCCTTTCTCTCTCTTTCTCTTTTCCTTCCCTTCCAGACTATGGATTACAGAACATACATTAAAGGGTTGTCATGTGTATCTTTTGCCTCTATTTAATGCTCAGTTCTAGGTTGGCATTAGTACCCTCGACAATTGTTAGCACACTGTTCCATTTTCTGTCTTACCTAGCCTCTGACTCCCACACGTTTGTGATAATTTCCAACTTTGACAAGACCTCCTGATATATGTTTCACTTGACCTTGGATATTGGTATCATAATATGTACATATATATTTATGTTATGCAAATAAATGCAGTCATTCTGTATCTGTCTCTCTCCTTCTGGCTAATTTCGCTCCAACATAATCTTCTCCATGTCCATCCATTTATAGGCAAATTTTATAACTTCATTTTCCTAACAGCTGCATAGTATTCCATTGTGTAGATGTACCAAAAGCTTCTTTATCCAGTCATCAATTCTCGGGCACTCTGGTTGTTTCCAGATTCTGGCTATTGTGAATAATGCTGCTATGAACATAAAAGTAGGGATGGTGTTTCCGCTGCGTATTTTTGGCTTCCCAGAGTAGATTCCCAGGAGTGGTATGGCTGGGTCAAATGGGAGTTCAATTTCTAGTCTTTGGAGAAATGTCCATATTGTTTTTCCAGAAAGGCTGTACCAGCCTGCATTCCACCAACAATGGATGAGTGTCCCCTTTTCCCCACATCCACGCCAGCACTTGTTGTCTCTTTTGAATAGGTGCCAGTCTCTGTGGTATAAAAGTGGTATCTCATTGTTGTTTTGATTTGCATCTCTCTCTGATGATTAGTGATGATGAGCATTTTTTTCATATGTTTTTTTGGCCATTCAAATTTCTTCCCTTGCTGAAGTTTCTGTTCATTTCTTCTCCCCATTTTTTGATGGGGTTGTTTGTTTTCTTCTTGTAAAGTTCTACCAGTGCCTGATATATCCTGGATATTAACCCCTTATCAGATGGGTATTGGGTGAATATTCTTTCCCATTCTGTGGACTGCCTTTGTATCTTAGTCACTGTTTCTTTTGAGGTGCAGAAGCTTTTTAGTTTCATGTAGTCCCATATGTTTATCTTTTCTTCTAGTTGCTTTGTTAGTGATGTTTCACCTTTGAAGATGCCTTTAGCTTCAATGTCGTGGAGGGTTTTTCTATATTTTCTTCAATGTACTTTATGGATTCAAGTCTGATATTGAGATCTTTAATCCATTTTGATCTGATTTTTTGTGCATGGTGTTAGACACTGGTCCAAATTCATTTTTTTACATGTCGCTGCCCAGTTTTCCCACACCACTTGTTGTAGAGGCTTCCCTTACTCCATTTTAGACTCTTTGCACCTTTATCAAAGATTAAATGATCATGTGTTTGAGGTTGGGTGTCAGGATACTCAATTCTATTTCATAGGTCCCAGGTCTGTTTTTATTCCAATATCATGCTGTTTTAATTACTACTGCCTTGTAGTACAGTTTGAAGTTGGGAAAGGTGATGCCTCCCATCTTCTTTTTCCAGAGGATTGCTTTAGCTATCCTATTTGGGGGTTTATTGTTCCATACAAATTCTCAGGAGCGT